>OY829543.1:49400983-49679880 GCA_963691705.1 Viola odorata | reverse complement strand
GTATCTCTCTCGCATGCTCACTTTTTTCATGCGGGCTGTTTTGCTCAATTTCTTTTTCCTCAATTTCAAGTTCAAACAACGGATTGTCAAAATATAATTCAAACAAAAGGTTGTCAAAAACTTGAAATTGATTTGGCTCATCAAACTCACTCGACTCATTCTCACGGGTGTGGTTGCACTCACTCTCATTGGCATGCTTGCTATTTTCATGCCGTGTATTTTCCTCATCGCTTACTTTCTTCTCTCCACACTCTTTTCTCTCATTCATACCCTCACATTTTTCACTCTTTTTAGCTTTTATAGCTTGAAGCTCGGCCACATTCCTTTCAATCGATTGACAAGGTAGTTCAAAGGATTGAAAGGGTGTGGTTTGACGTCGTAGAGTGACTTGTGTAGGTTGCACCACTTCCGGTTCGGACTCGACTGCCATAGTGGATTGAGAATGTTGTTGACTTGGATGAGCTTGGGATGAGTGGCTGCCTTGCTTCACGGAAAGGGAAGAAGAAGACTTCTTGTTATGTTTAGGCTTGACAATACTCTTCGCTAGCCCTGACAATCTTTCCCACCACGCACCATCTTTAACACCACTCGGAGATTCATCATTATTCTTTTTCTTTCCACTCTCTCCTTTCTTAACATGATCGTTCTTCTCATGCTGCTTGGCTTTTGCACTTACTTCGTTCACTCTATTATTGGGGCAAATGTCACACGAGTGGCCTCTACCCGTACATGTAGTGCAAAATACTTCGCTTGCTTGTTTGGAAGATGTGGAAGGCAAGGATGTGGTTCGGAAGTCTTGCTGAAATTCTTGGAGAGTTCGACCTTGGTGAGGTGGAATCCTTGGAGGAGGAAGATGAGGAACTCGGGTTGGCGTTCCATCTTGTTTAGCGCGGACTTATACACTTGAGGATAAGAAGTGTCTTGGTTCGGAGCCATGGCCAAGACTTTGGTATGCAATGGAGCCGAGGCCATAGCTTGAGACTTGTGGAAAATCTTCGTCGTCGTCATCCTCACTACAACTTGAAGTTGAGCCACGGATTAAGAGACGAGGACTTGAAGTCTCTTCATAGTCTTCATCCTCACTACAAATTGAACTTGAGCCACGACTAAAGACATGAGGACTTGGAGGATCTTCACTGTCTTCACTCTCGCTACAAGTTACTTTACTTTCATCTAGGTACTCATCCTCACTATCAATGCTATACTCATCGCCATTTTCACCACATGGTTCAAAATCTTCATCACCATCGAATTGGCAACTATCATCACCACATGATTCATCACCACTTTCGTCAATGCATTGTGAGTCATCATCGTCATAATACGACTCTTGATCACAAGACTCACAATCACTATCTCTTGACATTGTGCCTGAAAAATCAAACAAACTAGATATATATGCGTTAGTAAATAATCTCTCCCTCGCGTGTTTAAACACTCGTGTTTAGGTGTTTAGGTCACTCGAAAAATACATGCTCACAAACACTCAACTTCGCGTTCTTCGTGTACCTGCACACTTAAACAAGGGTTAGAAAAATAATTCTCTCCCTCACGTGTTTAACGCTCGTGTTTAATCACTCGCAAAAGATAGCCTCACAAATCGCTCAATACATCCACACAAAGCTTGCTCGCCACTCAACTCTTTGCCGCAAACAAACTTGTGATTCGAATCAAGCAATTTATCAACAACTATCTTCGCAAATGCTCAAAAGATTAGAACAAAAGTAGGAAAGATTATACTCAACAAAAGACTCAAGAGAATTACAAAAACTTAAGGGAAAGCTGAAAAAATTTCAGAATTCCAAGGAAAATTCAAAGCTTTAATTTATGGGGAAAAATTTTGAATTTCCTTTGGAAGGAAGGAGGGTTGGAAAATTTTGAGTTTAAATAAGTATAAGACTCAAGAAGTTTACAAGGACTCAAAGAGAAAGCTGAAAATTTTTCAGATTTCCAAGGAAATTTAAAAATTTAATTTTGAGGGAAAAACTTTGAATTTCTGTTGGAGGGAAGGGAGGCTGGAATTATTGGGTTTAATTGAGTAAAAGACTCAAAGGAAGACTCAAAGAATTAATGAAAAAGACTTGGAAGTTTAGGACTCAAAAGTGTAAAACTCAAGTTTAGGATTTAATAAATTTAGGACTTGAGTTTAGGACTTGTTAATGACTCAAATAAAAATTAAAAGGACAGCTGGACAAGAAGGAGAAGTGGACGGACCAGGCTTGGGAAAGAGGTAAGTTTATTTAGTTGGAAATGAGCAATTTGGTTAGGATAGTTAGCTATTTAGGTCAAAATGTCAAAAGATGAGGGTGAGTTGGCTATTGCATTTAATGCAAAGGATGACTCTTGGATTGTGGAGGGGTGTTGGCCGGCCAAGTGTTCCAATTCTTTTCTTTTCCTTTTTTTTTTTTTTTTTTTTTTTTTTAATTAGAAACACTTGGATAAAACTTTTGCAAATTGTATTTGGATCAAAATACCCCAAGCACCAAGAACATCAAGAACAAATGATGAACATCAAGAACACACCCAAATGATTTTCGTAAAATTTCGAACTTTTGACCTAGCAAAAATGATCACCACAATCACTCAATTGCCCAATTGAAATAGTTTTCAAAAATGACGCAAGAAGCTCAAGATTTCAAGAAAGAAAGGTTCTAACACATTTAAAGGAAACTAGAAAATTCGATAGGCGGCCAAAAGCTCCGCTACCACTTGATGCGATCACGGCCCAGGGTTAGTAAGCTGGATTACAATGGAGCTTATGGAGGATCTAGCCAAGCGAATCATCTAGAGAAAACCATGACCACAAAGAGGGAAATAAGAAAATATAGAGATGCAGCGGAGAAAGAGACACAAAAGAGCGATGGAAAGATGAGAGTTACCGGGATTTAGAAGAAGGAAGGAAGGGACGGAGATGAGCACACACAAAGTAGCGAACAATCCAAAAGGTTTGCTTGATCAAGATATACTCCGAGGGCCAAGATTGAGACTCGTTTCTATGGATGATCAACCAAATAAACATATATTTCATTCAACAAAATCGTCACAATCAATACAAACTTTGATTTCCCGGAGAGAGATCGGGAGGAGTAATCTCAAACTCAAGCGATCCCTCTCAAGGAATTAAAGTGATGAGCCAAGGCTTAGGATGATAAGAGAAAGGAGTAATCTCACTTTACAAACATCAACCAAATGTCTAAGCTCCCCTAAAATGAAACAAAAGAGTTACATATATAGTTGGTATGCAATTTGGGCTTGAAAAGCCCAAAATTCGTACTCAAAACAGATGCTGGCGTGATCACGTTAAGGCCTTAGCGTGATCACGCCAGACAACTTTCCCTTAGCGTGATTCACGCCAACACCTTAGCGTGATCACGCCAAGATGCCCAAAAATCCAAAATAGCATCCGAGAGTAGCGTGATCTAAGAACTCTTCACGCTAAGAGCTTAGCGTGATTACGCTAGACCTCTTTCCTTAGCGTGATCACGTTAAGACCTTAGCATAATCACGTTAAGAATTTTTCCACCAGCTTCAGCTCCGCGCGCCAAAATGTTGACAAGCATAACTTCTGATCCACCCGTCCGATTGACCTGAAACTTGTCCCAAATGAAAGCTAACATCTTGAAGTTTCCATCAAGCTTCGGTTCTCATAAATCGGAGGCCATTTGCTTGTCCATATTCTGGTGACAAATAGGTGACGCAATTCTGACTTGCATAGATGGAGCATTTGTTGTCAAGGCCTTGGGAGGAGTGCGCGTGGCCTGGTGACTTGTTAGGGCTAGACGTGCCTCTACTTCATGGCTTTCTCGACCATCTTGGGAGTTTCGCGTGTCTAGGCCTAGGGATTGCGAAGATTTAGCACTCGATCCTCGACCTTGGGCATGAATTATGCGCATTAGCAAGGGTCGGCTGCCCGTGACCGATCCTCTTGGCAAGGTGTCAAGTTGTTCTAATTTGAAGGGGGCCGTGATCGCATCAGGACGAGGGCGCGTATTCTCTGCACGAACTTCTCGCTTTATTGACAATTGGCTACCGCCTCGACGCGGAGGGATAAATATAAGTCGGCCTTCGACTCGAACAATTGACAGTGACAGTAGTAGCCCTAGCGAGGATGTGGATGCCAAGTCAGACCTTTGTCATGCCTCCTCACTTTAACGAAAGAGACTCAGAGTAGGCATGAATGAGCAAGCTACCGGGGTCTCTTCTGATCATGCTAACGTAACGGCTGCAATGACGCCTATCATTTCTTTTGTGGCAAGCACTTTTCAACCAGTGAAAGTTGCTGACGTGTCAACTGTCTGCCCTCCTACCGCTGCTAAAGTCTCGTTAGTGGCAAATTCCCCTCTGCCAGTTAACGCTCCTGACTCTCCCATTTCTCATTGTATTCCAGATGTGGTGACAACAACTTC
Source organism: Viola odorata (assembly GCA_963691705.1). Taxonomy (NCBI): domain Eukaryota; kingdom Viridiplantae; phylum Streptophyta; class Magnoliopsida; order Malpighiales; family Violaceae; genus Viola; species Viola odorata. The sequence goes on along the minus strand of OY829543.1, from coordinate 49,675,474 downwards.
TCCATTTTCTGAGCCGCCGCCCAAGGTTCCTCCCTAATTGTTTTTCACTTCTATCTCAGAGGCGAGTAATAAAGGCTCTCCTTCAACTCCGATGATCAATCTCTCTCTTGAAGGCCCCAAAAGGACTCCGTGCTATCGCATGGATTTGGCGGGATTTGGCGTCAACGGTCTTCGCGCTGCAGGGGTACAAAATCCCTTCTCAAGGGACGAGTTCACGGCGCCCCTAATAGGAGAAATGATGAGCTCTTCTACAGAGAAAGAGAAATTTCTTCAGCTTTCGCCAAGGGATCGCTGTAGGCACGTTGTGAATGATTCTCTAGATATCTTACGTTACTTTTATTATGTGGTAGAGGCTTTTGACAGTGAACTGCGAGATTCTGCTCGCGCAATGTGTGCTCAGAAGGTGCAGCTTGACCGGTCGTTAGACCAAATGAGGTTGCTAATGCGTCTTTATGACGATTCACAGAAGGAGCTAAGTAGAGAAAAATCTAAAGGGAAAGCGAAAACCGATGTTCTGGAAGCAGAGCTAGCTTTAGAAAATAAGAAAAACCTTCTTCTTCAAGAAGAGATGTTGGCTCGAGATGAAGAATTTTCCAGGGTTCCGTTGAGGATGGAGCGGTGGAAAAAGAAAGTTCTGGAGGCCTTCACTTCTGGGTTCGCTGCCCATTTCGAGAGTGATTCTTTTGATCCGGCCAAGATTGCCGATTATGCCTCTGCCATAATAGACAAGGTTAATAAAAATGGAGACGATGCGTCTGCCTTAGATGGGGAGAAGTCTGGTGACGACAATGGCGGTAGCGCGCAACGGTCTTCCTCTTGATTATTATCTCCTTCTTATCTGTATTTGTCTATTCTTCAATCAATCGCTTCCCAAAGACATTTGACATTGTTATTCTTGTAATAAGGCTAACACCATGAGATCATTGCTGTTTTTTCCTCAAACGTTGGGTTTTGATGTATTATCGATATTGCCTATGCTTTGTTGACGTTTTTCTGCTATCGCGCCATTTCTTGAGACCGCGTGTCAGAGCTGGTGCTGCTTTTTAGAGCATTAAATGCTATGAATCCCCTCATTAATGCGATCGAAAAGTAATGATGAGGAAGGACACGTGTCTTTCTCGTGAAGAGGCGTTTGAGATAGGCATCTTCTAGGGAGTAGCAAGGACTAAAGCGTCTCCATTTTAAAGTTGCGTCCTTCGCGCGTGTCGCGTTCTTCCGTTATGCTACCTTGCCATGTGTCAGTTATTGACTGGTCACGCCTTTTCAACCCCTTTAGGGTTATATATAATGTTTTTCCCCGCCTTCTTTTTTCTTTTTTATCTCCTTCTTTGCTCACTGCTTCCTTATGAAAATAACTCCCTCTGCTCCTTCTTCTTTGCTCTGGGATCCTTGGTGTTTCTTCCACGAAGGTACACATATTACTTCCTTCTTTTACTCTATTTTTCTTTTTACTGGTTATGGCGAAGACTCGTTCTTCAAAATCTGCTGAGGAGGGAAGTTCCCAAAAATCTGTTGGGAGGAGAAGATCAATAATACCCCCACTTCTCTTTACACTTTGCCCCTAGTTCATCGTAGTCTGTCCGATTTCAATGTTCAGCTCCCTAAGGGTTACTCTGTTGGTGTTGCTTCTGACCCTCTCCGCCTTGATAGTGTATTGCCCGATAATAATAGGATATTGTATGCCAAGTTGTTTGACCATGGGTTTCAACTTCCCCTTGATCCGCTTGTAAAACTATTGCTGACCGATTCTGACTTGAATCCGGCTCAACTGAGTCCTAACGCAATTTGCGTTGTTAGTGCTTTTGCGGTGTTATGCCGGTTCAAAGGGATTGAGTCCCCTTCGCTAGCGTTGCTTCATGATATTTTCCAATTGTATTCTCGCAAGGGGGTAATATCAATATCACCCCCCTATGATGATAACTCACTGAAGCCATTCACTTGGAAACTTATGGGTATCGAGTCTTCTGTTCCTGGCTGCAAAGAAGGATTTTTTGTTATTGGCCTGCCCGAGCCCTTGTGGAGAACCGGTTTCAATGAAGAAATTAAAGATGGGGCTTGGGGTAGCAGAAAACCACTCCCCGACCCGGAGGATAGTTGGTTAAAGACGCTGCTCCAAATGGACTTTAGCGTTGACACTCGTAAAGTGGCAAACGGAGTGGCAGTTACAGAGTGTAAAATGGGTGAGTGTTTACCCTTCTTTCTTCGCATTGCTGGGAAATGCTAACGCTAACATTTTTTCATAACTATGCAGTGGTTCCGTCCGGTTGGGAGCCCGAATATATTCGGAGGAAAAAGAGAAGGGAGCAAGCGAAAAGGGAGCAGGCTGCCGCCGCTGCTGCTGCTGCAGCTGCTACCGCTGAAGGTGGGGCTATCGGTGTTACTTTAGCCACGCCGCTTTCTCAAGGAGTTGTCGTTACTGTCAGCACTGTTCAAGCGTCGTCTTCACGAGCGCGCGTTACAAGAAGGAAGAGAAGCAAAAAAGCAACCGCCGTGCCCCCTATTCTTTCTCAGGCTACCACTTCTTTAGAAGTGTCTGCCGGTTAGATTCCTTCTGGAATTCCCTTGGTTTCCCCTTCTGCTCAGGTACCTCTATCCGTTGCCCCTACTGCTTTCTTCGTTCTTCTGCAACTTCCTTATTACATTTCATTTTCTTAGGAAATTGGCACCACTTCCACTCATTCTCTTCCCCACGAAGATATTTCATTTGCAAGTGAGCTCGCCGAGCGCCGGAAGAAGGTTCGTCACGACCTTTAAAATAGCCCGTCGTCATCCGGCGTTAATCCTCCCTTGACAACTTCCGCAGAGGGTGGCGCACCTTTCGGGTAGCCTCAAGGTGCTGACCTTGTTAGCGATCCCCACGCTTTTGCTGACTCTCCACTCCATTCTACTTCTGCCGTTGTAGGTTTTAGCTCAGACATGCTGGGTTTTGAGGCACTCGGCGGTGGTGAGTCTTTTGTCCCTACCGTAAGGGGTTCTGCTGACCGCCCTCCTTCTCCTCCTACTCTGTCTTTTGTTCCTTTATCTTCGCTTCCTACCGCGAGGGGCAATTCTGCTTCTGACTTGATGGTTGGTGTTACTCCATACGCTCCTCCCAGCTTTCCCACTCATTAGGTTAACCTGGGTGGCTTTAGAGAGAAGGCTTTTCAAGCCTTGGAGACTGATAGCGCTGAGGCTATTCTTGCATCTACATCTCTGTTGGCGGCTCGAATAATGTCACATAAAGGGGAAAGGGATGTATTTTTTGCCAAGGGTCACCAGGGGCGCATAGATTTCCTTCGTTCTCAGATGTTTTCTTCCTTCTGTCATGCTCATTACATGGATGAGGCTAACGCTAGGGATGCAGTGGACAAGCAAAGGGAAATAGACAGATTGACGACTGAGCGTTAGGGACTTTTGGATGCTGCAACGGCTGCCAAGCAAGAGGCGGAAACGGCTAGGCAAGAAGCAAATGTTGCTAAGCAAGAGGCGGAGGTTGCTAGGCTTGCGTTAGAGGAACAAAAATAGAAGGGTACCGCTCTAAGCACACGCCTTTCTGAGGAAGAGGCCGGGCTAGCATCAGAAAGGCATAGAAACGCTGAATTGTCTGCCGAGCTTAGCCTTTCTGCTGAGAAATGCCGTTGGTATCTGAAGGAGGGGGCAATGATTATGTCGAAGGGCTTCATGCGTCATTATGGGGTGGACCGCCTTCAGGTTGACGTTCTTTCTAAATATTTTGAGGAGAGGTCCTCGCATGTATATGACGAGGATTTCTACAACGCAAAGGCCGCCAAGCAAAGAGAAAACAACACGTCAGCCGCTCCTTAGGCCTCGCACTTTGCTTTTTGATTTTTGCTGTTGGTATGTCTTTATCTATTCCTTGGGGGTATTTTGTAATCTTGACGATATCAGCTTTTCTTTAGACCATCGCCTTTTGTCTATAATTTCTTTGTTAGTCTTGGCTCATGATATTACTGCCACAACATGGTTAGTAAGCTTCATTACTAAAATCACAATGATGTGGTCATCGTACCTTATGCGGTCAGTCAACTATTGTGTTTGCATGTACACACCATTCATGGGCGCCAAGGTATTTCTGTCTTTAGAGACAGTGTTTCTGCGATAGTCACAATGACTTGTTCTCTGAGGAAGACTTTCCTACAGTGTCTCTGCGTGCTCTTTTCTCTGTTGAGAATCAGGAAATTATTTCTTCGTGTCGTGTGTCTAACGCTGCATTATCATTATTTCTTTGATGATGCTTCAAAGAACAAATCACTATTATTTCCACTCATGCTGTGTATAGCTTGATATCGCCATTTGTTGTTAGGGGGATCACTTAGCCTTGCTAAGTTTGCTCATGATATTGTTGTTGCGATATAGACATCTCTCCAGCCCAACTTCACCGGGTATCAACCGCTAGGTTACTGGCTGGGATATCTCTCTTTATTTCAAATGCCAACGATCGGCTTAGAGCGTGCCTCATCTTAGTGAGCCGTCTGATCAGAACCGACCATCACAAGGATAGGATTTCACTCCCAAGCGTTGAAACCTCGCGTCCCTAGAGCGTGTCTCGTCTTAGTGGTCCATCTGTGTGAGCACGGTTGCCACAAGGATAGGATTTTCACTTCCAGGATGGAGTTACTATCTCCTTGGGGCGTGCCTAGTCTTAGTGGCCCGTCTGTGTGAGCACGGCTACCACAAGGATAGGATTTTCACTCCCAAGGATGCCGGGATGTGCCTCGTCTTAATAGGCCGTCTATGTAAGCACGGTTGCCATAAGGATACGATTTTCACTCCCGGGGGCGTTGGGTCATGCCTCATCTTAATGGGCCGTTTGTGTTAGCACGGTCGCCACAAGGATAGGATTTTCACTCCCAACGCTGTTTATGCCAAGGCGTGCCTCGTCTTAGTGGGCTGTCTGATCAGGACCAGCCATCACAAGGATATGATTTTCACTCTTGGCATTCTTCGTTATCTGCATATTATTGGCCACAACGTGCACAAAAAATGCCTTTGATTCATGCGTTAGAGCAATGTTAACAATGCCAAACAGGAGAGATCAACTTCTAGCATGATATAGTTTCAAACGAGCTATATTCCAAGAGTTTGGTAAGGGAGTACCGTCAAGTGTTTCCAAACGATACGCTCCCTTTCCGATGACGCGGTTGACGCGATATGGCCCGTCCCAATTTGGGCTGAGTTTTCCCATGCGTTGCCCTGCCGCTCGCTTGTCTCTGAGCACTAAATCTCCCGCTTTGAGCAGCCGCTCTTTGACTTGTCTGTTATGATATTGTGCCATTTTTCTTTTGTAATGCAAGGTTTTCAAGAGAGCTTCCTCTTGTACCTCTGGTAGTGCATCGAGGTTAGCACGTAACCTTTCTTCATTTATTTCTTCATTGAAATATGCCACTCGAAGGCTTAGGGTGCCAATTTCTACTAGTGTGACAACCTCTGTGCCAAAGGCTAATGCAAAGGGGGTTTCTCCTGTGGTAGTTTTGACAGTCATGCGATAGGCCCACATTACATACGGCAGTTCGTCTGCCCATTTCTTTTTAGAACCTTATAGGTTCCTTTTGATGCCACTGAGGATACTGCGATTGGTCACCTCCGCCTGACCATTGGTTTGCGGGTGTGCTACAGAAGAGAACCTCTGTTCGATTTGGAATTCTACGCACTGATTTTTCAAAAATTGACTCGTGAACTGCGTTCCGTTGTCGCTGACCAATATGCGAGGTACCCCGAATCGTATTATGACTTGATATTTAAAGAAACACCAGATTTTTTTCCGTGGTAATGTTGGCTACCGCCTCTGCTTCTACCCATTTCGTGAAGTAGTCTACCGCTACGACCACAAATTTTAGTTGAGACCTAGCTTTTAGAAACGAGCCCAAAATATCGATTCCCCATTTGGCAAACGGGCAAGGAGCGATAATTTTTGAGATTTGTACGGCTGGTCTTCGGGGGATCTTGGCGTATTCCTGGCATTTTTGACAAGATTTCACAAAGTTGTGACAGTCTCTGCGAATGGTGGGCTAGTAGAATCCTGACCGAAAGACCTGTGCAGCTAGGGTGTCACCAGCCACGTGCATGCCACATATTCCTTCATGGATTTCTCGCAAGGTGTGGAGGCCTTCCCGCTCCGTTATGCACTTCGCGGCTGGATGAGAGAAATATTTCTGAATCAACTCCCCATTGTAGTATGTGCACCGTGCCGCTTGTTTCAAAATTTTCCTCTTTTTGGTGTTATCTACTGGCAACTCATCATGTTTCAAATATTTCACAACGGGGATTCTCCAATCACTCTCCACTTCTTCCACACAAAGAGACACTTGTTCTTCCATGAAAGAAGGCACTGGTATCTCATCGTAGTGCACATCTTTGGGTATGGAGGTTACTGGGTTGGCTATAATTTTGGCAAGATTATCAGTCTCAGCATTATCTTCTCGATGAATATGCTCGAAGCAGACTTGAATGCCTTTTTTTCTGTATTTCCGTTAGCTCACGTTTTACTTTTGCAAGATATTGGATCATGATAGGCTCTCGGGCTTGGGAGTTTCCCAAGACTTGATCTATTATCAGTTTAGAGTCCCCACGTATCTTCAGTTGTGGATCACACACTGTTCCTTCATTGTGTGTAGTTTCAATAGAGAGACTGTTGCCTATCCTGAGTCTTGCCAGGAACGCTTCGTACTCAGCCGCGTTTTTTGACAGTGGTTGCAAAATTCTAATGGCATAGCGTATCTGTATGTCATTGGGTCCAATCATGAAAATTCCAGCACCGGCTAACTCTTGATTTTTGGCTCCGTCCACGTGGATGATACATGCGTCATTGTATGCGCCTGGGGACGGGAGATCTGAGTCTTCCACTTCCCCTTCCGGTGGGCCCGCCGGTGGCCCTTGTGTGAATGTGCATTCTGCTATGAAGTCTGCTAACGCTTGGGCTTTGATGGACGGTCTAGCCTTATATTGTAACCCATATTGCTCAAGTTCGATTGCCCAAATCAGCATCCTTCCTGAAGACTCAGGTTTCCTGAAAATTTTCCTCAATGGCTAATCAGTGAGTACTACGACAGGATGAGCTTGTAAGTAAAGATCCATCTTCCGCGTTGCCTGTACCAGGGCAAACGCTATTTTTTCGATGTGAGCGTACCGTAATTCGGCATCCTTCAGTATGTGACTGACAAAGAATACGGGGTGATGAATATGTCTATCGCTTCGTACGAGAACAACGCTGACCACCTCGTCGGCGACACCCAAATACAAATACAAGGCGTCCCCTGGTTCAGGTCTCGTCAGCACCAGGTCAGACGAGAGGTAGGATTTTATGCCGGCAAACGCTTCTTCGCATTCTTCTGTCAACCCAAAGGGGGCTTTCTTGCGAATGACTTTAAAGAAAGGTAGGCATCTTTCGCCTTCTTTAGAAATAAACCGCCTTAACGTAATGATGCGTCCTGTGAGCTTCTGTACTTCCTTGACGGTTCGAGGAGATATCATATCCTGAATTGGCTTTACTTTCGAAGGATTAGGCTGGATGCCTTTCTGGCTGACCACTTAGCCTAAGAATTTGCCCGTTTGGAATGCAAACATGCATTTACGGGGGTTCAACTTCATCTTGTATTCTCTCATCACGCTGAAAACTTCTTCCAAATCGGCCAAGTGGTCCTCAAAGCTTCGGCTTTTGACAAGTATATTGTCCACGTAGGCCTCCACATTTTTCCCAATCTGTTTCTCAAAAACTTTGTTTGCCATGCGCTGGAATGTTGCCCCAGTATTTTTCAATCCAAACGGCATCGTTGTGTAGCAATAGGTGGCCTTTGGAGTGATGAAGGCGGTCTTTTCTTCGTCCTCCACGGCCATGGAGATTTGGTGATATCCCGAATTAGCATTTAACGAGCTTAGATAGGCGTACCCAGCGGTTTGGTCGACCAACTGATCGATTTGAGGAAGAGGATAGTAGTCTTTGGGACAGGCGTCGTTCAAATCGGTGAAGTCAATGCACATACGCCAATCTCCGTTAGGTTTTGGGACTAAAACAGGATTAGTCAACCACGTCGGGTATTGGACTTCTCGGATGAAGCCGGCCTCTATGAGTTTTGATATCTCTTTCTCAATGGCTACCATCTTTTCTAGAGTGAAAGCTCGCCGCTTTTGTTGAACAGGCTTGGCATTAGGGTTAACGTTGAGTCGGTGCTCTGCTGTTTCTCGCGAAATTCCAGGCATATCTGCTGGCCTCCACGCGAATTCTCCTTTGCATTTATTCAATAATCGAGCTAACTATGAGCTTTCCTCTGAGTTCAATTTTTCGCTAACCAAAAAATTTGCTTCTTTGACTCCGTTAACGGGAATTGGACTCATACTGTCTACTGGTTGAGTGCGCTTTTCCTCTCTATCCTCAAAGGGATCATCCGCTACGCACACGTAACGATCACAACTTTTTTTGGTCATGAGTAAATAGCACTCGGCAGCTAACTTCTGGCCCCCTTTGATCGAGACCACCCCGTCCCATGAAGGGTATTTCATCTTTAGATGTTTCTGCGATATTGCAGCTCGTCGCCCGAGTATAGCGTTGTAAGGCAATGGCAGGTCTACAACCAAGAACAACAGTTCCTCCGACCGTTTGGACGTATCCTCTCTAAAGTATACCGGCAACGATGTAACTCCTGCCACCGGGATTGGGACCCCATCTACTCCAATTATTGGCTTTTTACAAGGCGTTAGCTTATTGTCAGGACGCTTCATTAGGTTGTATACTTCAAGCGAGAACAGATTGACCGCACTCCCGTTGTCAATAAGGGTTCTCCTGACTCCATGGTTGCCGATAACGGGTGTGACTACCAGCGCATCGTTGTGTGGATAGACAACGCCTTTCTTATCCTCTTCAGAGAATGATAACACCATTCGATCTAACGCACTTATCGCTTCGCTTTTCACTAACGTGCTTTCTCTCTTTCATTTGTCGCCAGTCGCGGGTGCTGATGCTATGGGTTCATCGAAATACGGAATGCCTCCCGCTATAATATTGATCATAGGAACATCATCCTTGCTAACCACAAATGTTTCTCTATTTCTTCCGATAGGGATAGCGTTGGCTCCTGTGGTGTAAGAGGGTGCTTGCTTATCACCAGTCGCCTTATCTGTTGGATTGTTCCTGACTTCCTCCCTTACTTTAGTGGCAAATTCCCCGAGGTAGCCCTCTTCGACTAAGTGCTCTATCGCTAATTTCAATTCTCTGCACACATCCGTGGAGTGCCCTTTGACTTTATGGAACTTGCAGAATGCATTTTCCCTTCCTCCCATAATTACCCCTGTTTCATAGGAGCTGGGTAACGGATAGGCAGGTTTCGCTGCTGAACTATCGCTAAAATTTCTGCTCTTGGAAGTATGAGGGAAGGAAGGTCAGGGTCGTATATTCGCCCCTTAGGTGGATCCGTTTGCCTTCTGGTAGAGGAATTCCCAAATCTTCCTCTCGAGAAGTTACCCCTCTGCCGTTTTGAGGTTCTAGGAATGTGGTCTTTTCGTTGCCCATAATCATCGGTTGGCTGCGTATCAGGAGTTGCGCTAATGCGGGCGTTGGGGTTGGATGCGTATCTTGGGGTATACTCTGAATTCGTTCCTTATTTTCTTCTTCCTCCATTCTCGCATAATTGTGGGCTTTCAGCCTTAACGCATCTAAAGTCAATGGTGGGTCCACCATTAAAGTATCTCGTAATTTCCCATAACGGAAATTACGTTTCAATGCTTCCACAGCGAAGTCGATGGTAACCCCTGGCGTTAGTGACATCTCAAGATCAAAACGACTCAGAAAATCCTTCAAGGATTCTTGTGGCTTTCGATGAATATCAAATAATGCTGCCGCAGATTTTCTAATAGGAACAGCCGTGCTGAACCGGCTCCAAAATTTAGCTTCCAATTGGGAAAAATTATCAATGGAACCTGCCGAAAGTCCCTCAAACCAGACACGCGCTACACCAGATAGTGTCATAATAAAAATTTGACATAACACGGCGTCACTATGGGTTTGAAACTGTACGAAATCTTTCACCTTATTGAGGTGAGAAATAGGATCCTTTGTGCCATCATATGATTCTTCAAGAAGTTTTACGTGCCGATTGAGCCTGTGATGCCTCACGTGGTCGCTGAACGGGTGACCAGCATTGTTATCAGGAATTCCCTGCGGTCGATGAGGAGGAGAAGGCTCGTTAAGCTGCCTTTGAGCTCGAAAATCATACTCACGATGCCGCCTGGGAGATCGGCTGCGACTTCTTGGCGTTCGAGTTCGATGTCTCTTGCTACTTGACCTCTCACTGTGCCCAGGAGATGGGTCCCTGAACATCTCATCTCGCCTGTTATCCCAATGATCTCTATATTCACCGTCCCATCGTTCTCCTTCAGGAACAGGAACTTCCCTCCTATGCTACTCAGGCGGTTCAGCGCGTCTATGCGTAAGTTGCATGACATTGACAGGGGTTGATGTCAAAGGTAGGGATAATGGAAAACCTCTAGATTGTCGAGGTGACAATGGTCGGTCAGTGATGATGGATGGAGTAAAGACTATTTGAGAAGGCACGCTAGGTCCCGAGACATGAGGCGTAAATCTTGCGGCTAATTCTGTCAGCTGGTCTAGTTGGGCTCGAAGGGCAGATATTGAATTTGTGAGAGGATTGCCTGTGTCATCTACCGCAGGTGCCCTCGAATGGGGGATAGAATAACTGGGTCCCGGTATCTGGGATAAGGGAGTATATGCCTGAGATGCAAATGTTCTCGCTGCTTGCTCAAAAGAGGGATCCGACGCGCCTGGTGGAACTTCTTGCACCGTGATGGAAGCATCAGTGGTGGCAAAAGGGAAGAGTCACCTACGAGGAGAAAACAGGAGGCTAGAAGACTGGGACAGTGCGGGATCTGAGTCGGAATCCATAATCCTCTAAATTTTAAGAAAACAGAGCTTGGCTATTAAGGATGCTCACTTAATAAAACCAAAGCTCTCAATGAAAGCACCAATTTGATAAGATTCAGACTCTTTGCTGGAGGGTAGTAGAGGAATATGGTTCCTGGGATCGGCCGTCCTTAGCGCCTGATATACCTGCGAAGCGCCGGAGGGGGTCTCCGGCGTAAACACTCTGATGCTTAAGTCAGTAAGAGCTATGGAAATAGCAGAGCTTTGGCTCACAATCTTAGGCTTACCTTCCTCCTTTGTGGCGGAGGTATTTATAGGCAGAAGTGGAGCATTTCTGGGTGATCTTGGTCACAAGGTGCTAACGCGCCTGTCAGGGGGGTTAGAGTTCTCCGTTGATGGAATGTGCTATCGTTGCATTAGATATATACATGGGGGTAGGCGTTACCTAGGTAAGGCAATGCCTACGCTCCTCACGAGATGCCTGGTTTGGCCTGGGATGGGATAACGCCCTAGGTCATGACAAAGTGATGTGTGGGACCCCCTCGCTGATGTCGACCATCCCAGTGTCAAGCACATAGAGAGAGGCGATAGCCTCGATGCTGTCGGAGCGGTAGTAATAGCAGCTTTACCTCCACCGCGGGGTATAAGACGAAAATGCCCTTGCCGTTAGGAGTATTGTTATCAGAGATGAATGGAAAACCACTTTCAAGATAAAATACAGTTTGTACGAATGGACGATAATGCCATTCGGTCTCTCTAATGCCCCTAATACTTTCATGCGTTTAATGAATCATGTTTTGCGTCAATTTATTAGAGATTTTGTTGTGGTATATTTTGATGACATTCTTATCTATAACCCTTTCATTGAGACCCATGTCACACACTTGCGGACCATCCTTCACACGCTTAGAGCTCATAAGTTACATGCGAAATTAGCCAAATGTGAATTTTGTTTGGATAGCGTGCATTTTCTTGGTTTTGTTGTGAGTGTAGGAGGAGTCCAAGTGGATGAGGAGAAGGTGAAAGCCATCAAGGAATGGCCGCAACCTAAGAACGCAAGCGAGGTTCGATCCTTCCATGGCCCCGCTAGCTTCTACCGGCGTTTTGTACCAAATTTCTCCACCATCTTAATGAGTTGATGAAAAAGAATGTGACCTTTGAGTAGGGTCAAAGGCAATAGGAGGTCTTCTGGGAGCTTAAGAAACGCCTCATGCGTAGCCCTATTCTTGCACCCCCCAACTTCAACAAGGCTTTTGAGCTTGAATGTGACGCAAGCGGGATTGGAATTAGAGCGATGCTCACTCAAGAAGGGTGCCCTATTGCCTATTTTAGTGAAAAACTCCATGGTGCCCAATTGAACTACTCTACGTATGACCGTGAGTTATACGCACTTGTACGATCGTTGATGGTATGGGAACATTACCTTCTTCCAAACCAATTTGTCATCCATACCGATCATTTAAGTCTCAAGTTCCTCCAAGGGCAAGCCAAACTCAACAAACGGCATGCTAAGTGGATGGAGTTCATCGAAGCCTTTCCTTATACGATCAAATACAAACAAGGCAAGGAAAATGTGGTGGCCGATGCCCTTTCAAGGAGGTATGTCTTCATTTCAACTCTCGATGCTAAGATATTTGGTTTTGCACACATAGTGGATCTTTATCAACATGATGATGAGTTGTGTGACATATACGTAGCATGTGATAAAGGACCTTATTTGCATTTTGTGAAGCATGGCAAATTCTTGTTCAAACATAAACGGCTTTGCATACCTAAATCTAGCATACGTGAATTGCTTGTGTTGGAAGCCCATGGTAGCGGATTGAATGGTCATTTTGGCATTACAAAGACATTGCATGCATTGAAAGTACATTTCTTTTGGCCAAAATTGAAAGTCGATGTGACAAAAATCATTGATAGGTGCCTTGTATGTAGGAGAGCGAAATCCAAATTAATGCATCATGTATCATAGATGCCATTACCCGTAGCTTGTCATCCTTGGGTTGATTTGTCTATAGATTTCATTTTAGGGCTACCAAGATCTAGTCATGGTAATGACTCCATCTCTGTCGTTATTGACCGCTTTTCTAAGATGACTCATTTTATCCCATGTGCAAAAATTCATGATGCCACTCGCATTGCTCATTTATTCTTTCAACATGTGGTACGTTTGTATGGCATGCCTAGGAGCATCGTGAGTGATAGAGACACAGAATTCTTGAGCCATTTTTGGCGCACATTATGGGCGAAGCTTGGCACTAGACTTTTATTCTCTACTACTTTTCATCCTCAAACGGATGGTCAAACAAAAGTCGTAAATAGAACTTTAGGGTCATTGCTTCAAGTCATGGTTGACAAACAGGGCACTAATTGGGAGAATAACCTTGCTTTCATTGAATTTGCATACAACCATACGCACCATTCTACCATTGGATTTTCCCCATTTTAGGTGGTATACGGGTTTCAACCCTTCTCCCCTCTTCATCTCTTACCTTTGCCATTGAGTGTGATTAAGTGTGTAGATGGAGAAACCAAAGCCAACGAGGTGAAGAAGCTATACGAGCAAGTGTGAAGAAACATTGAGTCAATGAACGGAAAAGCGACCGCCAAGCGCAACAAGGGCAAGCAACCCACTTCTTTCGAACCCGGCCAATGGGTTTGGTTGCATTGGCGCAAGGATAGATTTCCTCAACACCGTCATGGAAAATTAAGCCCCCGGGGCGACGGACCCTTCGAAATCCTACACTGAATCAATGACAATGCTTATGTCCTTGATTTACCAAGTGAGTATGGGTCCATTAGTAACTCTTTCCACATTAATGACTTGACCTTATACCATGCAGGAGAGGACGAACTTAAAGATATGGATTCGAGGGTGAATCCTTTCAAAGGAAGAGGAGATGATGCGATTATACCCATGCCTACTGACGGTTCGGTGCCACGAAGGCCAATCACAAGGAGCATGGCTAAGCAAGCCATCCTATGGATTGAGGCCAAGATGAGCGAAGGTGTGATTCAAGATGAAGGCCGCGCTTTGATGATGGTTGCCCATCATTCCGGGATCACCAAAAGTAGGCGAGAACTGTGCCAACCCATAACCGACCTTTTCCCCGCGACATGCTAATAACACCATGAAGAATGTACCTGGCGGCATACCGCCAGGAATTAATTGCTTGGCCAAGTATGGAAGTGAGACTAATGGTATACCGCCCCAGGCCTAGCGGTATACCGCTAGAAAATTATTCAATTTTCTATTTCGGAGCGAAGCTAGCGGTATACCGCCAGATAACCACTTAAGAAGCTGATGTGACTTCAGCCAGCCTGTTTTGTGCCATACTATAAATGGCTCTTCTCTTCATTTCTTTCCTTAGTTTATTTTGAGTGTTAAAGTTGAGTTGAAAATATTCCTCCCCTTAACACCATAGACTCAACTTGTGTGATTTAAGGTTGAAAGTTCCTTAAATCTTGTAAGTAAAATTGTTAAACTTTCAATCCTTGTAATTGTGTTCTTATGATTGGAATCTTGTGAGATTCAAGACTCAATCTTTGTGTAAGTTATTTCAAGTTTATGACAAGTATTTCTCGTTGTTCAACTCTATTTCATCTCCAAGTATCAATCCATCTTTCTTGTGTTCGTTTTACTAATTACTTGTCTTTCATTGTACTCTTATTTCCGTTGCATCCTTCTCCATTTTCAACATCAAATTCATGAGTAAATCCATTAAATATTTGTAAAACAACTTAAGCTAGATCTATGCTCCTTATCCTTAATCCAAGTTTCAACTCCTTAAAAAGAGCTTGGAACTGATCATTAGGTCAATCTCATTCATTTATTACAAATAGATGACTGAGATTTAATTGAATTTGTTTAAAATTTAATAATTGCCAAGTAATTAAATCACTTCCTTTTTTTCACATACATAGAAAAGGAAAATATATATTAATTTTCATGTGTACATTAAATGTTAGAATACCCTTTTCAAATATATACCCAAAATGTTAGAATCTAATAACAGGTTATGCATGCAATCAGGAGTATAACCAACGACATTAAGGACTTCCTTGAGTATGTGATAAAAATTATTTCTTATATAATGTCTAGAATCTTACATACAACTTTTTTTAATGTTTAATTACATATCAAGTTAAAATATTTAGAAATTAACAATTTTAACCAAGTAAAGAATATACTTAAATTTGACTCATAGAATAACTATTATAACAATAGGAAACAACATCTAATAGTGAATAGTTGTAAACAATATGTTCATTTAATTCATTTGAATTCTTTTAATTACAAGTAGTATACCAATCACTAGAATTTATTAATTAATTCAAAATTCTAATTAAACTCCTGCATAATTTGATACGAAACACTCCGTAATGCAAGTAAACTGATTTCCATTCAACAAAGCAAGGATGTTAAACGACATGATGCACGGTATAACTATAAGCCACAATTTTTTATCGAAGCCAGTCAAAAGTAGGAAAAATGAAATCCCAATTTGATGAGATTTGCTAGCGAAAAAGTGGTTGTTAGAAATTGAAACATGTCCCTGCAACATGTCGTTTATTATATGGGGTGGGATGAGATATTTCGGGTTATGCCACCACGGGGTCCTTAACGTTATTATTTTCATTTTAGTTGGTCCCTAACGACGATTTTTGTCCAATGTAATCCCAAACGTTTACTCCGTTAGTCGCCCGGGGTCCCTATTGTCATAACGGAGGTTAACGGCTGTTATATGTCATTATTTTATTATTTTGTCCGAAAAGTGACCTGATAGTGGGCCCCATAGCCCAGCTTTCATCAGTCACCTTATCCTCTTAATATCTAATAAATAGTTTTAGTAATTATTATTTTTGGTTTTCAAAAAATGAAGTAATAAAACTCAAATTAATTAAACTGAATAATATTAAAAGCGGGACCCACTTGTTTTTCAAATTTCACTCTTCACTTAGTCGTTTATATTTACAAAACGATTTACCAGACAATTGGAAGATGGAGAAAATCAGTATCCTTAATTCTTCTTCTAGGGCACGTTAGGATTAACGAATCCTCTTCCATTTATTTCTTGCCACTGAGTAAGGATTTAATTCCTTGTCTCTCAATTTCAAATTTCTTGTCCTATTAAAACCCTAATTTCTATTCCTCTGAAGAAGCTTAAAAGTTCCTCTGCAATGTCTGAAAGTTCTATTTGTTCGAGGTGCACATGGAGCAGGAACACCCAAGTTGGAGATGAAAATTACGAAGGACTAGCGAGGTTTTGCGAATGCGGGTTGAAAGCTTTCATGTGGGTTAGCTGGAAGGTGGGGAACGTAGGCAGAAGATTTTACTCTTGTCCAAAACACCAATGTAAGTATTTTAGTTGGCATGACGGTGAACGATTGTCACAAAAGGCGAGGGATGTGGCTCATATGCTCTTAGATAGTGAAGAGAAATTGAAAGCAGATTTGAGGTCTTTGAATAAAAAATATGATCGTTTGTAGGATGTACACATGGAAACAGTAACTGAGGTTTCTTATTTGCATTATGAATGATAACAATAGAAGAAATTCCAAGGCAATTCAGGGGGTATTTCCGTTCTTACCCCAGCGTCAAGGCCGGAACACTGTAGCCCCTATCGGGCGTCTGCCGCCAAGGTTGCCGCCCCTTACCCAGCGAGAAACCCTGGGATGGTCGACATCAGCGGGGGGGGGGGGTGATACGAGCCTGAGTAGGAGCCCAGCCGCACCTGCCGCATCCGTGCCCTTGCCGCCCGCAGGAGCCATCACACGCTCTCGCGCGAGGACCCTGCAAGCGAGGCTAAGCTCTCTGATCCATGCGGAGCTGAAGGCCGAAGCCTCATTGGAGTCAGCCATCCTACGCGTGCCCTAGTCGCGCCTTGTCTCGCTCGTATGCGCCGCACCCGAGCCCGCACCGAGGCCACCTTGGGCCAAGTCGGACCCCTAGCCCAAACTTTGATGTAAGAAAGATTCTGGAAAGATAGAAGTTATTTATAATTCACCAAGAGAGCCCTTTCCAAGTTTCAGCCCAATCGCACCAGGGGTTAGAGAGAACGCATCACTTCAAAGTATCATACTGCCGGCGAAAGCCACCTTCGAGCCTTTTGACGTTGGACGAATACTTCCCAATTTCATCCAATTCGCTTGAGGGAGTTGAGAGAACGCCTTGTTCTACTCAGCGTGTGCAGAAATAAAGCCCAACGAGCCTCTAGCAGATCCGACTCAAGCAGTGGTCACTCTGACCGGACTTTGACTTGACCAGGACCTGGATTGACTTTATTTTAAGTTGTTTGACTGTTATTTATCTAGGTGAATTATATTATTAAGTTGATAAATAATTAGGAGCGCTTTAAGTAGTTAAGCGCAAGTGAACTACTAAGTAGGGTTTGGATGATTTCTTTCCATAAAAAGGCAGAGCTGCCTCATTCTTTTCTTAACGTTAAATTGAATTAAAAACCAGAAGAGTCTTCTTCAGTTGATCTCTATTGATCCTTGTTCTATATCCGGTTTGATAAGCCGCATCTAGCCTCAAGTAAAACACGAAGTTATCACTCCATTCATAGTTCGTCTGAGTTGTCTAGGTATTGCACCTAGGAGGGTCAGGCTCCTATTGAAGAACCTCGAATGATTTCATCCAGGTTGCCTAGGTATTGCACTTAGGAGGGTTGGAGTTTCTGACGAGTTATATTTTCCGCATCAAATCCTTGTCGCTGAGCAACGATCCAACAATTGGAAGGTTTCCTAATTAGGAACCATATCAGCTGGTAGCGGAGCAATGGCTGCTCACCGTATAGGTATCTATCCTTTTAATTATTGTTTTCGTTTGTTAATATTGGTTTCCTTAATTTCCTTAACCAAATCTATACCAATCTTGTTTGTTTTCCCGTTTGTGTTAGGAGTCGAAACTAGTAACTAGTTACGTCTTGTTTAGGTAACAAATCAAGCCCTTTGATTTGCTATGTTCTTTGAGTCAGAAAACAGAAAATAAATTCCCACAAAGTGTCAGTTTATTTCGTTTCAAGTATTTGCAATTTCTATTTACAAAAAAAAAAAAAAAAAAAAGAAAGAACACAAATTCGCACAAAAAAAAAACAAAACAGAAGCGAAATTCAAAATTTCCAGTGTGTTAACAAAAGAGGAACCTTGCGATCAAAACAGAATCTAAATCAGCAAGAAAAGAGTGTTCCAACGCAACAAGAATCATAGAAAATGGAGTTGTAAATCAAAAGTTATCAAAGAAACAAATCGGACACTTAGTAACCTAGTTCTAAAACAAATCCGAACTAGTTCAAATATCTTGTCTTTCTTTGAGCTCTTGTGATACATGACCTACCTATTCTGTGCTATAATTGATTGATTAGTTGACAAAGTAATCTTCAATTATATCCCATCTATATTCTTTCTACGCCTAAGTTATCCTTGCAAATTATTGGAAGCTTTTCTTTTGACATTCTTTGAGTCTACGGATCTTGGATTGATTGAAGAAGAATTTTCGTTGAGTGATTTGTGAGTGCATTAGAGTGATTAAACACGAGGGTTTAAACACGTGAGGGAGTGCTTTAGATAGGGCAATTTTACGCTTGTTCTTTGTTGTTATTGTGATTTCCGATGGCAGATAGTTCGCCTAAGAGCACGGAGTCACAAGCGCAAGCTGAGATGCTAGCCATGATGCGCAAGTTAACCGAGAGGTTTGATGAGATGGAGGCATGGTGAAAGGAGGTCACCTAGGAGAAGGAGGCTGCTGCCCACAATGCAAGGCAGCCACACACTCGTTACACCCAAGTCCTTAACCCGAAGGAGTCACCTTACGTCTACGGTATGCCAACGGGAGAAGACACCAATGCCGAAGGGTACGAGGAGGAAGAGGAGTATGGGGAAGAGATACCTAGGCCAAGGAGACCTCCACCGAGGCTGCCTAGAGGAGGAGAGGAAGGAGCAGATGATAGGCTAACGGGAATTAAGCTAAAGATTCCCGCATTAGAAGGAAAGGAGGATCCGGATGCGTTTCTCGTTTGGGAGCGCAAGATGAGGGCAATTTTCTTGTGCCATAACTATTCGGAGGAGAAGAAGGTTAAGATAGCCTCTGTTGAGTTCTATGGGTATGCTGCCCATTGGTGGGATCAGTTGCACATTACTAGGCAACGTGTAGGGATGGGGTCGGTTGACAATTGGGATGAAATGATTAGGGTTATGAAGGAGCGTTTTATCCCACGCTACTTTCACCGAGACCTTCACACTAAGTTGCAGAATCTTACCTAAGGGTCCAGGAGTGTGAGTGAGTTCTATAATGAAATGGAAATGGCCATAGCCCGAGCACAAGTGGTAGAAAGTGAAGGCGCTACTCTGGCGCGCTTCTTGAGTGGGTTGAACAAAGACATTGCAGACGCTGTTGAGGTCATGCAATACAATAGCATTGAGGAGCTACTCTACCTAGCTATCATGGTGGAAAGAAGGAAGAAAACCCATACCCCAAACACAACCCTAAACACTGCCCAAAACCCTAGACCTCCGCCTTGGAAGAAGCCGTGGGACAAGTCCACTACTTTTACCAAAAAACCACCTAAAGTGATCCCTACAACCTACAACCCTAGAAACCCAAACACCACATCTAATACCACCAAACCTACTGCCCAAACACCCCAAACCACTGATCGCCGGCCCTCGCGAGAGATTGTTTATTTTAAGTGCAATGGTCGTGGCCATATGCAAAGGGAATGCCCGAATCGGCGCATAGTTATCATTCGGGACAAATCGGCGCACAGTTATCATTCGGGACAATGGTGACTTAGACTCCGAGGAGGACAGAGATGGGGGTGAATCCGAGGATGTGGAGAGTGAAGAAGAGGAACGAGTGGCAATATCGACTAATTGCGTAATTCGGCGCAATTTGAGTGTCGCTCCAAAAATAGAAGTTTGCGATGAGGAGCAACGTGACAACCTTTTTCACACTCGTTGCATCATAGCAACCAAGGTATGTTCAGTGATTATTCATAATGGTAGTTGTACTAACTGTGCGAGTACACTTGTGGTTCACAGGCTTGGTTTACCCGTTATTAGACATCCAAAACCGTACACCCTATCTTGGATGAACGACGGAAATACTTTGAGGGTTACCAAACAAGTGCTCGTGACGTTTACCATTGGGAGATATAAGGATGAGATCTTGTTCGATGTAGTCCCTATGCACGCCAGCCATTTGTTGCTAGGAAGGCCTTGGCAATTCGACCGAAATACTAACCATGAAGGGCGAAGCAACAAGTACCGCGTGGAGAAGGATGGTGTCAAGTACACCCTAGCGCCACTAAGCATGAAGGAGGTCTTGGAAGACCAGCTATGGCTTGATAAATCTAGTGCCGAATTTGAGCTATCTCGGCAATGGGGAGAGAAAAGAATTGAGAGTGAAAACAGCCCCCGAGAAAAGAGTGAGCTCGGGTTAGAGAAAAATAAAAGTGAGAAGAGAGTTGCGAATGGGAAAAAGGAAAATAAAAACAACCCATGTGAAAATAGAGAGCACACGTTAAAATTAAATATATTCACAAAAGTGAGGCATGTGAGGCAAGCATTGACGGTTCAAAAGTCCTCGGACTCATTTTTTCCTCTCATTCTTGTCCGTTTTAGGTCGTTCTCATTGAATGCCTCTAACCCTAACCCTACGGATTCCTTGCTTCCTTGTTTTAAAGCTCTTTTGCAGGAATTTGAGGACGTGTTGCCCGAGGAGATGCCGCCAGGACTGCCCCCTATCCGCGACATTGAGCACCGCATAGACTTTGTGCCGGGTTTGTCAATACCATACCGACCGGCGTACCGCAGCAACCCCGAGGAAACCAAGGAGTTGCAACGCCAAGTGGACGAGCTGCTGTCCAAAGGCTACGTGAGAGAGAGCCTCTCACCGTGTGCTGTTCCTATCATCCTTGTGCCGAAGAAGGATGGCTCTTGGAGGATGTGTGTTGACTGCCGCGCAGTCAACAAAATTACGGTAAAATATCGCCACCCCATCCCACGTTTAGATGACATGTTAGACGAACTTAGTGGTAGCATTATGTTCTCTAAAATTGAATTAATGAGTGGGTACCATCAGATTAGGATGCTAGAGGGTGATGAGTAGAAAACGGCATTTAAAACTAAGTATGGACTATACGAGTGGTTAGTCATGCCGTTTGGCTTAACCAATGCGCCAAGCACATTCATGCGTCTAATGAATCATGTTCTTAGGCACTTCATAGGCAGATTCGTAGTTGTTTACTTTGATGATATCTTAGTCTACTCTAAATCTGTTGATGAACATATTGCGCATTTAAGAGAAGTTTTCCTAACCTTGCGCCAAGAGAAATTATTTGCTAAACCTTCGAAATGTTCTTTTGCTTTAGAACAAGTTTCTTTCTTAGGTTTTATTATAGGCCGAGAGGGTGTGAAGGTTGATGAGGAGAAGATCCGAGCGATCCGTGAATGGCCAACTCCAAAATCAGCAAGCGATATTCGTTCCTTCCACGGATTAGCAAGCTTTTACAGACGGTTCATTCGTGATTTTAGTTCTTTGGCCGCACCACTTAATGAGCTAACAAAGAAAAATGTTCTTTTCAGGTGGACCGAGACACAGGAGGCTGCTTTCCAAGCGCTCAAGGACTGACTGTCCAACGCGCCTGTCCTTGCCTTGCAGGACTTCGACAAGCCCTTTGAGCTCGAGTGCGATGCGAGCGGTATAGGGATAGGAGCCGTGCTGATGCAAGAGAAGCGAGCCATTGCCTTCTTCAGCGAGAAGCTCAAGGATGCCCAGTTGCGCTACCCTACGTATGACAAGGAGTTGTACGTCTTGGTGCGCGCGTTTGAGGTTTGGCAGCATTACCTTATGCCGAGGGAATTCGTGGTACACACGGATCACCTCAGCCTCAAGTACCTGAAGGGCCAGAGCAAGCTCAACCGAAGGCATGCAGGGTGGTTGGAATTTTTAGAGGCTTTTCCATACCACATCAAGTATAAGGAAAGAAAGGACAACGTCGTGGCCGACGCCTTGTCCCGCAGGTATGCCTTGATCTCTTCACTATCCGTAAAATTTCTAGGGTTTGCACAGATAATTCCTATGTATGCTGAAGATGCGGATTTTAGTGAAATTTATAAAACCTGTGATGCACAAGCTGATGTGAAGTATTTTACGCATGATGGATATTTGTTTAGGCAGAAATGCCTATGTATTCCTATTTGTTCCTTGCGTGATTTACTTGTGCATGAGTCGCATAGTGGCGGCTTCATGGGCCATTTTGGTGTCACTAAAACTTTTGACTTGTTAAAAGTGCATTTTTATTGGCCTAAAATGAAGCGTGATGTCATTCGTGTAGTCGCTAGATGTCTTGTTTTCCAAAAGGCAAAATCGCATGCGTCTAACCATGGAGCCTATATGCCACTGTCCGTACCATCCCATCCTTGGACCGATGTGTCCATGGACTTTGTAGTCGGCTTGCCTAAGTCGTGGGACGGCCATGATAGAATCTTTGTTGTAGTCGACCGATTTTCAAAGATGGCACACTTTCTGCCATGTAAAAGCACACACGATGCATCTAAAGTTGCTAAGATTTATTTTAGGGAGGTAGTCCGCCTCTATGGAATGCCGGTTAGTATTGTAAGTAATCGTGATGGAAAATTCTTGAGCCACTTTTGGCGAATTTTGTGGAGTCGCTTAGGGACTAAGTTGTTGCATTCTACATCTTGTCATCCTCAGACAGACGGTCAAACCGAGGTGGTTAACCGAACGCTAGGGTCAATACTGCGCACACTAGTCACAAAGCACACCTCCAAGTGGACGGATCACTTACCCTTTGTAGAATTTGCATATAACCGAGTTGTTCAATCTACTACAAATTGTTCTCCATTTGAGGTTGTTTACGGTTTTAATCCTATTACTCCACTTGATTTAACACCTCTACCTTTGAGTGATGTAGCTAGTTTAGATGGACAGCAGCATGCGGACCTTGTCCAACAAATGCACGCTAAGGCCAAGCAGAATATTGAGAAGGCTAACGAACTCCTTGTGCGCAAGCGCAATGAGGGCCGAAAGATTGTTTCTTTTCAGGTTGGAGATTGGGTGTGGTTACACGTAAGATGTGAGCATTTCCCTGAGAAGAGACGCGGGAAACTTTCCCCGTAAGGAGATGGACCATTCCAAGTGATTGAGAAGATCAACGATAATGCCTATCGTTTGGATCTACCTAGCGAGTATGGTTCGGTACATGGTACTTTTAACGTTACTGATTTGCGTCTGTTTGAAATAGGTGATGGAGATGATTCTGATCTAGATTCGAGGACGAATCCATCTAAAGAGGGAGGGGATGATACGAGCCTGAGTAGGAGCCCAGCCGCACCTCCCGCATCCGTGCCCTTGCCGCCCGCAGGAGCCATCACACACTCTCGCGCGAGGACCCTGCAAGCGAGGCTAAGCTCTCTGATCCATGCAGCGCTGAAGGCCGAAGCCTCACTGTAGTCATCCATCCTACGCGCGCCCCAGCCGCGCCTTGTCTCGCTCGTATGCGCCGCACCCGAGCCTGCACCGAGGCCACCTTGGGCCAAGTCGGACCTCTAGCCCAAACTTTGATGTAAGAAAGATTCTGGCAAGATAGAAGTTATTTATAATTCACCAATAGAGCCCTTGCCAAGTTTCAGCCCAATCGCACCAGGGGCTAGAGAGAACGCATCACTTCAAAGTATCATACTGCCGGCGAAAGCCACCTTCGAGCCTTTTGACGTTGGACGAATATTTCCCCGCACTATCTTTGGACCATAGTGAGGTATGTGTCTTAGAAGTACTCTATCCAAATTTCATCAAATTCTCCCAAGGGAGTTGAAAGAACGCCTTGTTCTACTCAGCATCTGCAGAAATAAAGCCCAACGGGCCTCCAGCAGATCCGACTCAAGCAGTGGTCACTCTGACCGGACTTGGACTTGACCAGGACCTGGATTGACTTTATTTTAAGTTGTTTGACTGTTATTTATCTAGGTGAATTATATTATTAAGTAGATAAATAATTAGGAGCGCTTTAAGTAGTTAAGCGCAAGTGAACTACTAAGTAGGGTTTGGCGGATTTCTTTCCATAAAAAGGGAGAGCCACCTCATTGTTTTCTTAATGTTAAATTGAATTAAAAACCAGAAGAGTCTTCTTCAGTTGATCTCTATTGATCCTTGTTCTATATCCGGTTTGATAAGCCGCATCTAGCCTCAAGTAAAACACGAAGTTATCACTCCATTCATAGTTCATCTGGGTTGTCTAGGTATTGCACCTAGGAGGGTCAGGCTCCTATTGAAGAACCTCGAATGATTTCATCTAGGTTGCCTAGGTATTGCACTTAGGAGGGTTGGAGTTTCTGACGAGTTATATTTTTCGCATCAAATCCTTGTCGCTGAGCAACGATCCAACAATTGGAAGGTTTCCGAATTAGGAACCATATCAGGGGGAGGGGTGTCACGCGTCATCAGCCCACACACACGGTGTTATCCCATCCCAGGTCAGCCATGACGTCACTCAAGGCATTATCTTCCCTAGATAACGCCTACCCCCTAGAGGTAACGCCCTCCTCGGTGCTTATAAATACCCCACTATTCGAGATGAGAGGTAAGCCTATGATTGCTAGTCGAACCCCTACCATTTGGAACTGTCATACTGACTTAAGCATCAGAGTGTCTACACCGGAGTCCCCCCTTCGGCGCTTTGCAGGTACTTCAGACGGCTACTACAGTAATTCCGAGCAGCCATAGTCCTCACCCCCGATTCCACAGAAGTCCGAATCTTATCAAATTGGTGCTTTCATTGAGAGATTTGGTTTATTAAGTGAGCGTCCTTGATAGCCAGGCTCTATTTTTCTTGATGATCGGAAGGATTATGGCTTCTGATTTGGAGTCTACTCCACCTCAGCCTCCTAGCATTCCTTTTGCGATCCGCAGAGAACTTTTTCCTTTTGCTATTGCTGAAGTTTCTGCTACGATGCAAGAAATCCCTATGGGGTCTTCAGATTTCTCCTTCGGACGATCAACGGGAACCCTCTTTTCCCAGATAAGTATTCCACACTCCCAAATGGCGGGATCTAGCTTTTCCACTCCTCCTCCAATGGGATCTATGATGGATAGCGCTAATAACCCTCTTGTGAATTCAATATCTGCTCTTTGTGCTCAGTTGGATCTCTTAACTGAATTAGCTGCAGGATTCACGCCCAATGTTTCTGGACTGAGCGTTCCTTCTCAGACTATCTTCACTTCCTCTATTGTCACTGAACAACCGCTATCACCTACACAACACAGAAACATTCCGTTGACCTTACCCACAATGACTGCACCAGCCAGCTTTGTGCAACTCGCTCATGGGAAAATAGAGCCTTACGTGCCACACGCGCGACAACTTTTCATCTCCCAAGGGGAGCGGCGACAGGACGAACATAGAGATCGTTGGGACGGTCGGCAAGAGGAAAGGGATAGAGACGTATCTCCCGAGCGTAGTGTGAGATCAAGTAGCAAAAGGTACCGAACCCGATCGCCGAGGAGTCGTAGCCAGTCTCCAAGGCGACGTTATTCTCTCGATTCGTAAAATTGGAGACGTCATTTGGAAATCTCCCCATCTCGCCATACCCGCGAAATCCTCGACGACACCTCTGGTCACCCATTCAGCCATCGCATAAGGCGTCACAAGGTCAGCCGACATGTGAAACTCCCTACGGAGTCCTATAACGGCACCAAAGATCCCATTTCCCACCTTAACAAGGTGAAAGACTTTGTGCAATTCCAAACTCATAGTGACGCAGCGTTGTGCCAAATATTTGTGATGACGTTATCAAGAGTTGCGCGTTTATGGTTTGAAGGTCTCCCCGCCAGGTCCATCGACGGTTTTTCATAGCTGGAGTCTAAGTTTCGAAGCTGGTTTAGTACTACTGTCCCCATCAAGAAGTCTGTCGTAGCTTTATTTGGTATACGCAGGAAACCTCAGGAATCTCTGAACGATTTCCTTATTTGTTTTGATATGGAGATGTCGTTAATGTCGGGCGTTACCGCTGACTTCACTATAGTAGCCTTGAAGCTGAACTGTCGCTATGGAAAATTACGAGACACGTTAATGGTGGACCCCCCGGCAACTTTAGACGCGTTAAGACTGAAAGCCCATAATTACGCAAGTATGGAAGAGGAAGAAAATAGGGATAGAATCCAAAATATACCACAAAGTGCGCCTCAAGTTCCCAACGTTCCTGCCAACACGACCTCTGACGATCGTTTTATCGACGATTACGCCCAACGAAAGGACCACATTCCTAAGACCTCTAACAGACGAAGAGGCAACTCTTTAAGGGGAAGATCCTCCAACTCCCCTAGTCGGCGGCAGACAGATCCTCCCAAGGGCCGAATTTATGATCCAGACCTTCCTTCTCTTATATTGCCAAGAGCGGAAATCTTAGCGATTGTGGAGCAACGGAACCTACCCATCCGTTATCCAGCCCCTGTAAAGCCCGGAGTGGTCATGGAAGGAAGGGAAAATGCTTTCTACAAGTTTCATAAAGTCAAGGGACACTCCACAGACGTGTGTAGAGAATTAAAGCTGGCGATAGAACGTTTAGTTGAAGAAGGTTTCCTTGGAGAATTTTCCACCAAGGCAAGAGAAGAAGTCAGGAACAACCCGAGAAAGAGGATGACAGATAACAGACAGGCACCTCATCGTACTCTAGGAAATTATGCTACACCTGCTGGCAGAGGTAGGGAAACGCTTATGATTGACGAAGATGATGTCCCCATCATCAACATTATCGCGGGAGACACACCCTACCTTGACGAGCCTGTGCAGTTAACGTCCACAGCGGGTGATAAGCGGAAGCGAGAAGGCGCGTTAATAAAAAGTGAGGCGATAAGTGCTCTAGATCGTATGGTGTTATCCTTCTCTGAGGAAGATGAGAAAGGTGTCATTTTTCCACATAACGATGCGTTGGTAGTCACGCCCGTCATTGGCAACCATGGAGTGAGAAGAACTCTTGTTGACAATAGAAGCGCGGTGAATCTATTTTCATTAGAAGCCTACAACCTCATGAAGCGCCGTGACGGGGAGTTGACGCCTTGCAAGAAGCCAATAATTGGAGTAGATGGAGTCCCCATCCCAGTGACTAGAGTGACGACACTGCCTGTGTACTTTAGAGAAGACGAATCCAAGCGGTCAGAGGAGCTGTTATTCTTGGTCGTAGACCTAACCCTGCCGTATAACGCCATACTTGGGCGACCTTTCCTCAACCGTTTTGGGGCAGCAATATCTCAAAAGCACTTAAGGATGAAGTATCCCTCTTGGGATGGAGTAGTTTCGATCAAAGGCGACCAAAAGTTAGCAGCTGAATGTTACCTACTCATGACTCAGAAGAGTTGTGATAGATACGTGTGTCACGGTGGATCCCTATGAGCAGAATGACGAGAAACGCACTCAGCGTGTGGACAAGATGGTACCTATACCAGTTAACGGGGTCAACGAAGTGAATTTCCTGGTTAGTGAAAAGCTCAGCCCAGAAGAAAACCTTTAGTTGGCTCGATTATTGAACAAATGTAAAGGAGAGTTTGCGTGGAAACCCGCGGATATGCCTGGAATCTCGCGAGAAATAGCGGAACATCGACTTAATGTAGATCCCCATGTCAAGCCAGTCCAACAGAAACGACGAGCTTTTTCATAGAGAAGGCGTTAGCTGTCGACAAGGAGGTGACAAAGCTCCTAGATGCGGGCTTCGTCCGCGAAGTCTAATATCCAACCTGGCTAGCCAACCCAGTTCTCGTTCCAAATCCCAACGGAGATTGGCGTATGTGCATCGACTTCACTGACCTGAATAATGCTTGTCCCAAAGATTTCTACCCACTCCCTCGAATCGACCAGCTAGTCGATCAAACTGCCGGGTACGCTTATCTGAGCTCGTTAGACGCCAACTCTAGGTATCATCAAATCCCTATGGCCGTCGAAGATGAAGAAAAGACAACCTTCATCACTCCGAAAGCTACTTACTGTTATACGGCGATGTTGTTTGGGCTGAAGAACACTGGAGCAACCTTCCAACGTATGGTAAACAAAGTATTTGAAATGCAAATTGGAAAGAATGTGGAAGCCTACGTTGACGATATACTAGTCAAAAGTCGAAGCTTCAAAGACCACTTGGCAGACTTGGAAGAAGTCTTTGATGTGATGAGAAGATACAAAATGAAGCTAAACCCCCGTAAATGCATGTTCGCATTCCAGACGGGCGAATTTTTGGGCTACATGGTCAATCAGAAGGGTATCCAGCCCAACCCCTCGAAAATCAAGGCTATCCAGGATATGATATCTCCTCGAACCGTCAAGGAAGTGCAGAAGCTTACAGGGCGCGTTATTGCCCTAAGACGGTTTATTTCTAAGCAAGGTGAGAGATGTCTGCCCTTCTTCAAGGTCATACGTAAGAAAGCTCCTTTTAGGTAGACAGAAGAATGTGAAGAGGTATTCATGGGCCTCAAAGCCTATTTGTCGTCTGATTTGGTGTTAACGAGACCAGAACTGGGCGACACCCTGTATCTATACCTTGGTGTAGCTGATGAAGTGGTTAGTGTTGTCCTTGTGTGAGACGACAACCACACACACCACCCGGTATACTTCGTGAGTCATATTTTGAAATACGCTGAGCTGCGTTACGCCCACATTGAGAAGATAGAGTTTGCATTAATACAGGCACGCAAAAAATGGATAGATATTTCCATGCCCATCCCGTCATCGTACTTACGGACCAACCTTTGAAAAGGATATTTCAAAAACCTGAGTCTTCAGGAAGAATGCTGATTTGGGTCATCGAACTTGAACAATACGGGTTGCAGTATAAAGCCCGACCATCTATAAAGGCTCAAATCCTAGCAGACTTCATAGCCGAGTGCACCTTTACGCAAGACCCGATGACAGAGTTACCAGAAGAAGAAAAAGATGACTTGGATCTCCTGTTCCCTGAAACCTACACTGACTTGTGGGTCGTCCACGTGGATGGAGCCAAGAATCAAGAATTAGCTGGAGCTGGAATCTTTGTAATCGGGCCACACGATATATAGATACGGTACGCTATCAGAATCCTACAGCCGTTTTCCAATAACGCGACGGAATATGAGGCGTTACTGGCTGGACTCAGGATAGGAAGAAACTTCTCCACCAAAGCTATACACGATACAAGAATGATGGGAGATTTGCGATTAAAGATTTGTGGAGATTCCAAATTGATAATAGACCAAGTCTTGGGGCATGCTCAGGCCAGAGAGCCCATCATGGTCCAATATCTTGCCAAAGTGAAACGGGAATTGTTGGAAATAAAGAAAAGTGGCATACAGGTCAGCTTTGAGCATATCCCTTGAGAGGATAATGTTGAGGCGGAAAACCTCACCAAACTTGCAGCGAACCCGGAAGCGTCCATACCTAAGGGAGTGTACTATCGAGAAATAACTGTGCCTTCTTTCATGGAGGAGCAAGCGTCGCTTTGCATTGAAGAAATTGAGAACGATTGGCGAATCCCCGTAATAAAATACTTAAAGCATGAGGAGTTACCCGTGGATAACGCCGAAAAGAAAAAGGTGCTGAAACAAGCGGCACGATGTACATACTATGACGGGGAACTGGTTCGGAGATATTTTTCCCACCCAGCTGCCAAGTGTATAACGGAACAAGAGGGTCTTCACACCTTATGAGAAATCCATGAAGCAATATGCGGCATGCATACATCTAGCGGTACCTTAGCCGCGCAAGTGTTCAGGTCAGGATTTTATTGGCCTACTATTCGTAGAGATTGCCATAATTATGTACGAACGTGTCATAAATGTCAAGAGTTCTCTAAAATCCCTCAACAACCTGCCATGAAAATCTCTGAAATTGTGGCTCCTTGTCCTTTTGCGAAATGGGGGATCGATATCTTAGGCCCGTTTCCAAAGGTAAGGTCTCAACTAAAATTCATGGTCGTGGCAGTAGACTACTTCACGAAATGGGCAGAAGCGGAAGAGGTGGCCAACATCACTACAGAAAGAGTTTGGCATTTCTTTAAACACCAAGTTATCATATGGTTTGGTGTACCCCGTGTGCTAGTCAACGATAACGGGACTCAATTTACTAGCCAATTCTTTAGAGAACAGTGCGCGGAATTCCAAATCGAGCAAAGATTCTCTTCCGTGGCTCACCCGTAGACCAACGGTCAAGCGGAAGTGACTAATCGAAGTATCCTCAGCGGAATCAAGAAAAACCTGGAAGGGTCCAAGAGGAAATGGGCAGACGAGCTGCCGTATTTGATGTGGGCATACCGCATGACCGTTAAAACCAGCACTGGAGAAACACCTTTCGCATTGGCTTTCGGCATTGAGGCCGTCACCCCGGTGGAAATCGGTACTTTGAGCCTGCGAGTGGCGTACTTCAGAGAAGAACTAAATGAAGAGAGGTTGCTAGCGAACCTCGACGCGTTACCAGAACTACATGAGGAAACTCTTCTAAAAATGCAACATTATAAATAAAAAATGGCGCGTTATCACAATAGGCGCGTCAAGGAGCGATTGCTGAAAGCTGGTGACTTGGTACTCAGAGGCAAACGAGCAACTGGTCAGCGCATGGGGAAACTCAGTCCGAGCTGGAATGGCCCATACCGCGTTACCCGCATTATTGGAAAGGGAGCATATCACCTGGAAATACTTGACGGTACTCCCTTACCTAACTCTTGGAATATATCTCGTTTGAAATTATACCATGCTAGATTCTAATATATCTCTGCACGCTTTGTTAATGCTAACCCTGACTTGTGCTAATGCTTGAATGGAAAGCATTCTTGTGTGTCTTGTGGTTGGCTATGTGCAGATAATGAAGGGGGTGCTAGGAGTGAAAAGTCCTATCCTTGTGACGGCCGGTCTTGATTAGACAGCTCACTAAGATGAGGCATGCCCTGGCATACCTAAAAACCTAGTGTCGGGAGTGAAAAGTCATATCCTTGTGGTAACCGTGCTAACATAGGTGGCCCAACAAGAAGAGGCACGCCCCGACACCCCCGGGAGTGAAAAGTCCTATCCTTGTGGCAACCGCGCTAACATAGGTGGCCCACTAAGATGAGGCACGTCCCGGCGTCTCTGGGAGTGAAAAGTCCTTATCCTTGTGATAGCCGAACTAGTAGAGATGGATCACTAGGATAAGGCACGTCCTAGAGAGATAGTAACTCCTTCATGGAAGTGAAAAGTCCTATCCTTATGATAATCAGGTTAATACAGACGGCTCACTAAGACGAGGGACAATTCCAGGATGCGAGGTCAATGCCTGGAAGTGAAAATCCTACCCTTGTGATGGCCAGTCTTGATCAGACGGCTCACTAAGATGCGGCACATTCCAGGACGATCGTGGAAATTTAGAAACGCGAAGAGAAATCGCGATCTCCCAGCGAGTAACCAGATGGGAAATCCCTGGTGAAGATGACTGGTTGAGAAAGCGATATGAGAGAAATCGCAGTCTCCCAGCGAGTAACCAGATGGGGAATCCCTGGCGAAGATGGCTGGTTGAGAACGCGATACGAGTGATACTAACGGCACCTGGATATGGAGGCGCGATGACTCCTACTGGTAACTAACGTTTGTTATTACATGTTATTTTACTAATGCTCTAAAAGCAATGATTGAGAATGTGCAAGGACATTGTGGAAACAATGAGGAGATTGACGCCCGTGCAGGCGATAATATTAGGCGGTCTTATCTTTATGCTGAGTGTGCCATTAACGGCCCGCGATCTTATCGTCTTGATTCGAGAAATAACGTCAGGGAGTGTATGCACTATATCTCCTTGACGACTATTCCTGCAGAAAGAAATACGGCTGCGTATATCTATATGGGATTCTTCGTCACCTATTGAGAGTATCTACATCAGCGCGGTATTGCTTTGAAAACTCTCATCCTGGATCACATCTTATCGACTGAGTTATCTCTTTATCTGAGATGATAGTGGTGTTCGAGGTTGTAACGCCTCCGGAAGGATACTGCCGATTTAAAGACATATATGACTATAACGCCACAGTATCTTATTCACTTCTATGAGTTTTATTTCTGAAGTTATCTACTATACGATATTGTTCTACCTCGACATTGAAATGTGCATGATTAAGTCGTGTCGCGACGTCCCGCGTAATATCCGTCATCAGTGTTTATGATTCTACAGGTTATATGGTGACACTGCGGTTATTTTGTTGTCTGTTGGAATCTAGTTATCTTGCCGCGTTATGATGGCAGCCTTGCAAGGAGTATGTCGACTTATTATCAACATCATTATGGTATTATTGATACCGCTATCTTATCATGAGTGATCGAAGGAAAAGAGATGGTGTAAAAGAGATCAACCACAAAAGGAAACTACAACCAGAATGTATATGGGATAATTGTTCAAAAAGCCCTCAAAGGGTTACCAAAGACAAAGGCCCCCAAAATTAAAAACAAAACGGGCAGCACCAGATATTCAAAAAGTATGACCAAGACTCCTACTGTGCGACAGCCTCGCTATCTCCTTGCCCTTCGTGCCCCCCCGTCTTCGCCCTATGAAAGTAATCATCTGTCAGGGTCCCTGACTTCCTCCGAAAAGCGTCAATGAGTTCGTCAGCGCGATACACATCCTCACCATGAATGTCCACAAAATAGTCAGACATGATACCGGTTGTTCTCTCGATGTACCATGTACGCTTAGCTGCTGACTCCCTCTCTAGGACGGCTTTTTCCTCTTTCAATGTCGCCTTCTCTCCCTCTAGCGTGGCATTCTTGGCTCTCTCTGCCGCTAGAGCAGCTTCCAGATCAGACACCTTAGCGACTTCCCGCTCTTTAGCGTCCTTTTAGTCCTTCTGGGCATTGCCAGGGATAGCACCAATCCCCTCGACTGTTTCTTCCTTTCTTCCCGCTCTTTAGTAAGCTCTTCAGAAAGTTGGCGCTGGGCGGTATAAAGCCTATCTGCGGTAGAAGTAAGGGAGCTAACCTTGTGCGACATGTGCAGCGACCAATAGTGGAACTGGGAAAAAGAAGAAAACAAGGTGGAACGTAACAAACCCATCTGCTCGTCAGGAGTCCGAGTAAGAAACGCCTCCTGTTCCCCAGGGGACGTTAATGTATAGGCAGACAAGAAAGAGGAAATCCCGACGGAGTTATCGCCCCCAGCAGCCGCGAGTCCAGAAGTGCACAAGTTACTCAAGTCAACTTGATGAGTAACGGGCCCAGACTCCATCGAGCTCAAATCGGCCATGAGATGAGGCGTAGCAACCCCACCCTCGGAAGGTCGGTACATCGAGGCATTAGAGGGAATGAAGAATAGAGTAATTGGGGATGGAGGCTGACTAGAAGAAGTACCTCCAGGAAGCCCAAAGGAACCGTGAGGTTGAAAGGCCGAAAAACCAACCCCCATTAAGTCCTCGTTGAAACCCATGACCTGGGAGAAAGAACCAGGAAGGGACGAGTCGAAGGAGTTGGGCGAAGTGTCAAAGGGTCCCGAAATGCCCATGGTGCCCAAAAGGTCAGAAGACTGACCGCCCAAAGGCATCTTCGAGGAAAAACGGCAGTATTCTCCCCTTCGTTGATAATAGGACCCGTGGGCAAGCTCACGTTTTCCCCGCCAAGCTGTGGCCTCTTGTCAGGGCGACGAAGTACGTGGGATAAATCCATATCAAAGTCGAGAAGAAGACGCCTGAACAGGAGCAACGACAACGGACACAATGGGAATAGAAACAGGAATGGTGGCAGTTCCCTCACCAACCATGGAAGGAGATGCTTGCATAGGATTTACAGTTGCAGTAGATGATACAACTGGATTAGCAGCGGCAGCGGCAACGGCAACGGCAACAACTTCCTCTATCTGCCTTCTTCTCAAAGCCCTTCTTTCCCGTCTCCTGACGCTTTCCGGCTTCCAACCGGGATCGGGAACTACACAATTATGACATAACATTAGTGTTAGTATCGCCTGAAATAACAAAGAAAATGACACAACACTCACTCTTAATAGAGGCTTGAATATCAGTCCCGCACACCAAATTGCGAGTATGAACGCTAATGTCCAACTCGAGCAGTGTGTTGAACCAGCCTTGCTCAGGTTGAAGGAGAGTCGGCCGTCGGCCCCAGGTACTATCTCTGATACTATGGTTAAAACCGGTCCGTCATCGAGAGCTAGGCAGTTCGATGACAAAGAATTCATTTTTCCAATTTTCAATGGAAGACTCAAGGTGCAGGAGTTTCCAGGTGAAGGGTTTAAGAGAGTCATCATCACAACGGGGCGATATCCCTATCACACCTCTATGGCTATACAATTGGAAAAATGATTTGAGTAATAAAAGAGAAGGAGAGTCAATCCCTTTGTATTTACAAAGTTCCATTGTTGAGACCATAACAACCTGAGACCATTGTAAACGCAACAGTACGCGTTGGGAGTCAACTGAATGGGATTTACATCCAGAGTAACAAACAACCTTTCAATGAAAGGATGAAGAGGAAATTTGATACCATAGCCAAACATCTTGGCATATAAAAGCCTACTGTTGCCAGGCATCACGCTATTGAGGCGGAGTAAATCAGGGGCAACAGAAACCTCACAATCCTCAGGAATATGGGCATTGTATTTGGTTAAATGTTCTTGAAGTATGGCTGGAGAGGTGATGGTGGTGATAGTGTTTTCAATTTTTTCCTCATCAACTGACTTGGAACGAGTTCTAGCCATGGCAAAAAACAAAGAAAAGATGAAGAAGATGACAAGATGAGGAGAGAAATACCTTTTTGGAAGAAAAACTCAGAATGCCCAAACAATGGAAGGAAGAAATGCAAGTCGGCTCGAGAGGATGAAGTGAAAATAGAATGACAAAAGAGGGAAAAAGAAATATGTGTTGGGTTTTATAACCCTAGTAGTTAGACAAAACGACTGTTGTAACAGTCGTAGCGTGTGTGACGCGTTACAATGAAAAGACATAAGCAATGAGTATGATTCTAGAGAAGCGAGAAGACACTTTGATCTAGCCAATTCCTAGGGTGCGCCAATGATATGATGCCTTTTTATGCATGTTTTTCCCTCTCTTTCAGGTCTAATTCACACTTGATACTACTAATTTGGCTTGTTTACTAACCATTTTGTAGATGTGGACTAAAGGGAGAAACTTGCTGAAAAACGCGCCATTTGGATGCATCTTTGCTGATCTTTCATTGTCGAGCCCTAGATGCGTTTTGTCGTCGAGACCAACCGTCGGGACCTAGATGAGATCTTACGTCTAGGCCTAGACGAAGCACGTGCGTGTTTCTTTCCGAATGACGCTTGGCCGAAGATGCTAAAAAGATTCTAGCGGGATTCCATGTTCAAATCATCCAGCTCATCAGAGAATATTCCTCTATACCATTTTGTCCCCTAGTGGGGTTGTTAGGCTATATATAGAACCTTAACTTTAGATTAAAGGGGGGCTACTCCTTAGTATATTTTTCATCTTTTTAGGGTTTTCAATCATTGTAGCCACCTCTCTAACATTGGGATTTGTTCTTCCTTTATTTTTCCAGAAATTGGAGCCCCAAGCTCCAATTAGTTTTTAATCCAGATTTTCTTTTTCGTCTGCACCTCTTCTCTGTTTATGTTGCTTTCTCCATCTATCTTGTGCATGATTTCCAGCATGAGTGGCTAAATCTCTTAGTCTTGGCAGGGGTGTTTTAAGGATTGCAAGAGGATAGTTGGGAGGTCAAAGTGTTCTTAAAACGTGTTCATTGTTGTATCCGCTTTCTTGCCATTTTATTGTCATTTCGTGTGAGATTTGTTGGTAGTTTGATCACCTATTTGTATGTTTCTCATGAATATTGTCATTTCCATGGTAATAACTAACGTGAGGCCATGGAATAGAGTAGGCACCTAGTCCAGAGTCATCATGTCGTTTGGTCCAATCTGGCTACGGCAAGAAACCGGTTAGGGCAGACTTCTCAGTGTCTAGCCCTAGACGTGTCTTCTCTCCACTTCACGGGCCTGTGTGTATGACCCATAAGCGTACCTTGGGCACAGTGTCACGGCCACTCCCATAAGCGTACCTTGGGAGTGACTTCTCTTAAGAAGAGAAGTAGGGAATCCACGTGAAAATAGGGTTTCTATAGCACGTCTATGGCGTGAACGCAGTCTATCCTTGCACCGATGACCGACTAGACCTCGACGCAATCCGCCGTCTACCCCTGCTAAGATTTCTCCTTTTATCTGATTTATTATCTTTACTTACTTTGTTATTATCTTTATTACACTTGTTAGTCTTTACCATTTTTATTGATATTCTCTTGCTTTATTTTCGTTCCCTTTTATTTAATTATTTCGTTTGTCTATTATTACTTGTTATTTGCATTTTTATTCTCTGTCTCAACATCAACTGCCATCGTTGGTTAGATTCGTCTAGACCAACCAAACCCCCCCCCCCCCCCCTGTGTTACTTTTATGTCTGTTGCATTTTCATCCTCATCATACATTTAGGGCAAGATTAAAGTTAGTCCTTCATTTTCCCTGTGGTTCGACCCTGACTTGCCGCTATATACATTAATTTGTGCATCTAGCCTATCAGGACTATTTTATTACTTTTGACGCGCGTTTCGACGGCGCGTCAGCCAACCCCTAGTGCTTCCGCGAACAGACACGTGTATTCTGACCATTATGACTTCTCTCTCGTATTAATGAGGGAATCCCGAGCATTAAATGCTCTGAAAAAGTGGATCGATTTTCAAATCATGACAGACACAATAACGCGGAGACCGAGATAACGCGGCGCAGCGTTAACTCCACTGGCAGCTGTTGAGGTAACGCAAAGGAAAGGGATAACGCGACAGAAATCAGTCCTTATTTAAAGGAGAATTCTAAACGTTATTACAAGGCAGGCGTTATTAATCATTACAAACTGAATGGGTTCAATGTTTGAAGTAATAAAGAAATAGCAATTGACAAAGACGAGCAGAGTCTTTAACGTCCCCTGCAGCGTCAACACCATCCGATTACGGGAGTGCCTCGGTATTACCGCCATCCTTTCCCTCTTCCTCTCATGAAGAAAGGAAACCTTCTTTGCTCCCGTCTATCTCATTCATTTTTTCAGAGGCATAATCGGCTATCATAGCAGGGTCGAAAGTCCTACTGCGATAGTAGTCTGCGAATCCAGCGGTAAAGGCCCACATTGTCTTTTTCTTCCACCAGGATATCTTGGAGGGAACCTTTGCTAAGTCCGCATTGCAGGCCGATATCTCTTCACGAAGAAGAGAATTTCTCTTGTCAGCTGCCACCAATTCTGCCTCTAAAAACTCAACTTTGGCTTTCCCCTTAGATCTTTCCCTTACGAGTTCACCGTGGCAATCATTCAGCTCTGCCAAGGTACGATTCTGAAGTCGTGTCAACTCCTTCACTTTGGTCAAGGCGGCATCCAATTGCTCTTTCAAGTCGGGTGAACTTCGAAGCTTGTCACCATGAGCGTTAAGAAAGTAATGCACTTTACGGAAACTGGCCAGTGCGTCATTCAGAACGTGTGCATGCTGAATGTCGGGGGGATACCACAGCAACTCTTCTTTATCCTTAGGTGAGCCAAATATTTCACCCACCAGGATGGCTGACGGTTGATCTCGCGATAACGGGTCCAACACCCTTAAGGCACGAAGCCCGCTAGTGCCAAAGGTTCACAAATTTAACTAGTAAGAAGGAACCCCTTGAGGACCCTGAGGGGAAAGATTGGCGATAAGAGAGGGAGCGGAACCCTTGACAAAATCATCGATGCCTAAAATAGAAGTAAAGAATAACGGTTATGGACCCCCAGTCGGTGGGTCAGGAAATGCACTTGAGCCAAGAGCTGACGTTACCACGTCTGGAATACAAGAAGAAATAGGAAAGTCGGGGGTGTTAGGTAGCGAAAGCGAATCTACCGCTACTAGAGCTTCAGTAACCTTAGGAGGAATGATAGTTGACGCCTCAGTAACTCTTGTTGTTTGAGAAGTGCTTGCCACAGTAGACGCCTTAAATCCCATGATAAGGACTTTGTCAACCTTTTTTGAAGAAATCCCAGTAGCTAGATTGTCTTTCTCCACTCTGAGTTTCTTCCGCTGAGTCGAGGAAGCATGACGAAGCCCTGTCTCGATATCCATATCCTCGCCATCATTGTTAGTTGTCCTAGTAACGGGTCGACTCAAATTTACTCCTCTACCCCGAACCGGTAGCCAATTGTCAAGGAAATGAGAGGCTCGAGCAGAGATACCGTGCCCTCCCCTTGCGACTGTCTTAGTTCTCCTCTTCTTCGGCGGAGTACTTTGAGTACTCTGATGACTGGGACCCTCGGGTAGTGGAGAGGCTGGCAGCGTTTGGAGCGGCACCACGTTCAAAAGAGCATCATTTCCTCCAGAGGATTGACCCTCAGCATTTTCTGCCAATAAAATGTGTTAAAACAACAAGCGAATCAAAGTGATAACGCGAAGAGAGAAAAACTCACCCGTAACACACTCTTCCCGACGCATGTACAAAGTGAATTCTCGAATATGGAAAGATGTGTTTATCTAGAACAAGGCGTTAGCATGAGCTAACTCGTCCCTAGACAACACCACTGGGTTTACCCAGGCGGCACTAGTAATCTCTCGATTGAAGCCCCCGCACCACAAACGGGAAGGCAGTTCAAGAATGAAGAAACCGCTCTTCCAATCAGCCACAGTCTCCTCAAAGCCCTGAAACCTCTGCCAGAATGATTGCACAAATGCATCATTCCACCTCGGGGTGATATTGACCAAGCAGTTACGGCAATTCAAGCTAAAGAATTTACAGAATAAATTGACGAATGGAGTAAAGATACACTTCATCTCACAAGCGCGAAGAGAGGCGTAAATACCACACCAGGAAGAAGGGGTTATCTGAGCAGGATTAAGATCATATCGGCGCAGCAATTTCTCTACAGAGGTATGAATTGGGAAACGCAAGCCATAAAGGAACATCTTAAAGTAAACCAGCCTATACTTTCCCCACAACGGATCGTGAAGCCATGACTCTCTAATTCGGCCTTCAGAATCATGTTGCACGAGAAAATACTGTGCGTTCTTTCGATTTCTGGATCTAAAGGTCTCGAAAAATCTTTGGTAGCTCTAGTATGGCGCATAGCGAACCAGTAAAATAAAAATCAAAACGAAAGAGGAGCAAAATACCTTGAAGAAGAAAGCGATGAATAGACTATCGGTGCCGGTGAACGGTTGAAGAAATTTCCCTTGAGCAAAAGAAGAAGCAGAGAAAGAGAATGGCAGAGAAAATTTCGAAGCGCGAGTAAAAGTGTGAAAAGAGAGCAGTTATTTCCTTTTAAAGGTCAAACCCAATGGCGAAGCAACCTGTGAGAACGAGACACACACAAAACAGAAAGTGACACATGGAAAGACACACCAGGAAAATATTTATGGCTAAGCATTTATATCTTTGAAGGAAGGCGGTTGACAACGGGAAGTTAAAAAAGAGGTTGCAGCGAACGGTAACCAACCGCTCAGCGTTAACTGCCCGATGTTTGTGGAGTTAATGCGAGGACATAATAACAAGAGAAGAAAAGTGAAGGGCGTTATTTCATTCATAAAGAGCCATACGGCATCTACAATAGGCATGACGTACAAAGTCAGTCTTCATCAGGCCAATAAGAGGGCCAATAGGAGTTATCTCCATCTGAAGATGGAAACCCCTCATCAATGAAAGGGAAAGGTTCCTCAACCCTTTTCTCTTGACCCAGCTTTGACGAACTTGACTCTCCCTTAGTAGTAGGAGTCGTTATCTCAGCACCGATATCGCTGGCAGAACTTCTTTCCATGAAACGGTCAATGTGAGGAAACAGTTCGCCACCCCTCCGTACAGTAGGGACATAGAAGTTAGAAGATAGGTCGACTGCCCTCGAGGTTCTCCTCTTCGATCCCTTACGACCCTTACGGCGAGGTAATCGCTTCTTCAGGCACGACGGTAAAGGAGGATCGTCAGAATTAGGGGAAGTTGGAGGAGTCGGTGGAGAATCACGTTCAGCGACGTCCAAAGAATATGGATCATCCATAAGATCCTAGATAATCTCAAGAGAGAAATGAAAGAAGAAGATGAACAGGAAAAAGAAAAGGAAAATCTCATTAAATAGGCGAGGCGAAGAAGCCTCCCTACCTTCTCGCACGACCTTTGAGGATAATTAATGCGCTTGAGAAGGATGATCATAATCACAGAATTTGATCCTATGATCACGTCTGTTAGAATTCGTACTAATCAAGAAGCACCGGGAAAACCGCCCAATCAGTTTGCACTG
The DNA here is from genome assembly GCA_963691705.1 of Viola odorata. NCBI lineage: Eukaryota > Viridiplantae > Streptophyta > Magnoliopsida > Malpighiales > Violaceae > Viola > Viola odorata. The sequence goes on along the minus strand of OY829543.1, from coordinate 49,635,342 downwards.
AAGAGACTGCGTGGAATCAATGCGGAATGATTAGCGAGAGCATTTTACCACCTGGCGAACAAGGAAAAGCCAGTGCTGCGAAAGTCTCACCAACGGCGGACTCATTTTCAGTTGGGCTAATGTGGCACTCAACTGAAATGTTGCTCAGCACGTAGTAAAAGGAAAAGAAGTTGCAAATCAGATAGCGAAAAGATATTTTATTTTATTTATAGCCTAACGGCCTGGGCTTACATCCATACAAAGAAAATAAAAAGATAGGATGGCGACGGCCGACGGTCAAGCCTGGGACCCAGCAGAGTGGGGATCTCCCTTAGGGCATTCGCCATGAAGGAGGAAATCCTCATGCCCTTCAAGCAGCAACCTAGCAAATCCTTCCTCTGCTGTAGCATGGTGATCACCACCTCAATGCGGGAGACAGCAATAGCCAACTTTGACACATTCTCTAGAGGACTGAAATCCTCTAGAGAAGCCATACCAAGCCTGGACCGAAGAGGGGTCATCATCCCTTGAAGCTCCAGGATGTCCTCAGAGGTCTTGATCAGCACATTTTCCAGAAAGCCAACGTCACCATCATTGAGGTTTTTCATAGTGTGGGATTTGGAAATCAAGAAGTTCTTAGTGAGATTATCCATGATGAAAATGCCAAGAAAAGTGCTAGAAATATGTGAAATTTGCGCGGTGGAAGTTCAAATTTATAGGCCTGAAGAAAAGGCAGTTGAAAGGGGGTACCCCTCGACAACCGAGCCACCCGTTATCTCGAGGATTAACAAGCACGATATGGAGGTAAGCTGAAGCGACAACCCTTGGTAAACACTCGGGCTTATTTTCAGTTGGGCTTGTGATAACAATAGAAGAAATTCCAAGGCAATTCAGGGGGTATTTCCGTCCTTACACCAGCGTCAAGGTCGGAACACTGTAGCCCCTACCGGGCGTCTGCCACCAAGGTCGCCGCCCCTTACCCAGCGAGGAACCCTAGGATGGTCGACGTTAGGGGGGTCTCATGCGTCATCAGCCCACAAGCACGGCGTTATCCCATCCTAGGTCAGCCATGACGTCACTCAAGGCGTTATCTTCCCTAGATAACGCCTACCCCCTTGAGGTAACGCCCTCCTCGACGCTTACAAATACCCCACTATTCGAGATGAGAGGTAAGACTATGATTTCTAGTCGAACCCCTGTCATACTGACTTAAGCATCGGAGTGTCTACGCCGAAGTCCCCCCTTTGGTGCTTTGCAGGTACTTCAGATGGCTACTACAGTAATTCCGAGCAGCCATAGTCCTCACCCCCGATTCCACAGAAGTCCGAATCTTATCAATGAATTAGATAGGCAAAGATTGGGCAAGTCAGATGGGTCTGTGAAGTGTGCAAAAGTTGCAATTTTATTGTGTTTTCTGATAGGTCTGGTTGATGTATTTGTAAGCAAAGTGAATTGATGGTTTGTAATTTGAGTTCTACTAAAATTGTGTATTGGAATTGAAATTGGAGTAATCTAAGTTATTAATTATTCTTATTCGTGTGCAATTTATTTGCAATTCTTAATATTTCAGTCATTGAGTTAATTTAAAACTCTACACTCAATAAACTTGTAGCTGGAGTGAAGCTATGCAAGATTCCCTTGTTATTGACAACACCATTTACTAATGGAGTCAGCTTTTCATGTTCCCAAGCGTTGCAACGGTTCATCCTTTCATATTCCTAAAGAATGCAACATTTCAAGGCATTGACTGTATACAGAGTCCATCAGTCATAGTAGGTATGCTTTCTTGACTATCCCTCTATATATTCACAGAAGCTCTAACTCATCACCATCAAAATCACTTCTTCATCTCTATCACTCTGCTTCTTTCCAAAATGAATGCGAGCGACAAGCAAATCATTCTCAATGTTGTAGGGGGGCATCGGTAGGAATTTAGGTGATGACATAGCTATGCTGGAGCACAAAATTCTCCAAACTGGCCAGGATATCCATCGCTTGGAGGCAAGGGCTGACGAGTTTAAGGCTAGGAAGGAAGCTGTGTTTGAAGATGATGATGATGCACTTGCCATTGTCTTCACCGTTGGCGACTACCTTACTCATTTGCAAGTTACCATTAATCAACTGCAGAATAAGAGGGCTTTATTGAAGTGCACACTCAGAGGTGTTAGGTCTGCTTTTGAGGAGTTGAACATGTTTAGTAATACTATGGTAGGCATTCCTAATGTCTGAAATGTAGTCTGTTATGGTTCTGTCCTGGTCTGGTCTGGATCCTGTTATGTATTTCCCTATTCAACATATTATAATAAAATTATGGAGTTTATTTAGAATGTTTGTTGTTTATGATGTTATTGAATTTTGAAGTAATGTTTTGGCATGTTCTGTTCTTGACAAATTGGATATGGTATCAATTATCATCTGAAACAAAAACTAGAACCAACAAAATCAACCATAAGTTTCAGAAAAAAGAAGTTTCATACAATAAGTTTCATACAAACCATTTAGAGATTGATTGCATATTGATAGAGACAGACACAAGGTAGTCATAATATACAAAACAAACATCACTAATCAAGGTAGTTCACATTGAGAAAAGAGACTTACATTACTGCTATTTTGTTTTGAGCAGGTTGAAGATTTGTGTCCTCTCTTGAAACATACTTTGCACCACTGTATTTGTTTGGGACGCATTACTGTCTTCCTAGTCTTTGGCTCCCATTTTTCTGATATCCTATTCACTCTACGTCTACCCTTAACCAACTTTCTTAGAGGTGGAAGAATGTTTGGTAAACTAGTCTTTTTCCTAAATCTCTCATCATTTACAGGCTAGATAGAGTATGCATAATCCTTTTGGAACATGTCCTTTCTATACCAATGAGACACAAAATCCTCAACATTTTCTCTTCTATGTGAGATGATTGCCACTGCATGTTGACATGGAATGGCTGTCAAATCCCAACCCCTATAACTACATTTCCTATCTTCAAACTTCACAATAAACTTATTTTGCCCTTCAAATACTTCCCAACCACCATCACCATTAGTAAAAATATGGCAGTACACACTCCTATCTTTGTTGTCTTCTATTCTTGCCCAAATTCTAGGACCATAATCCCCAACAAACTTATAATTCTCAAAAATCCTCCTCTCTACAAATCTCGAAACTATCAACATTCTAATTTCCTCAACCATTGTGACAATAGACATGTGCCTAGCTTCCATAATTTTGGCATTGAATGTCTCACACATGTTATTGTCAACTACAACAGACTTAGAAAGACATTGAAAGAAAGCTTTACACCAAAATTTAGGTGATACCTCCAAAATCGCATCTACAGTAGCAGGGTCATAGTTGTACGTCTTGTCCAAATTCTCCTCCAACTGTGGTACATTTGTGGACTTCATTGTACTCCAATACAACTCAGAATACAAATCCCCATCACGCCCCTTCCTCAACTTAGAGAATATGTGCCTGGCACACCTTCTACCCTCTGCTTCTGGCATGAGCATCCTAATAGCATGAATAATAGACTGCGAATATTCACATAAATAGTCACTATTATTAAAATAGGAAAAAACATGGTAATAAACTGCATCCAACAATTAAAAAACTTACTAGATGTTGATCAGATTGAAAAGACCATCCCAGTCCACCTGTTGTGATATTCAGGTCCTTCTTTACAAGCTCAAGAAACCACATCCAGTTGGAGTGGTTCTCAACATCAACAACTACCCAAGCCACTGGAAACATTTGATCATTGGCATCTCTGCCCACAACAGTTAACAATTGTTGTTTAAAAGGCCCCTTAAAAAAGCATCTATCTACCCCTAATAGCCTTCTGCATCCTTCCATGAACCCTTTTTTTAATGCATCAAAACAAACATACATTCTCAAAAGAATATTCCTTAGAGCTTCCAGAATCACAGTTGATCCAGGATTGCTTACTCTTATTTCTTCAACAAAATCCCATATCCTCCTAAACTCTTTATCATAATCTCCAACAAAATGTTTCCTGATTGCCATCCTAGCTCTCCTTACCTGACTTTCAGATATCTCAATGCCAAGTTCTTCCTTAGTGTGTTTCTTGATTTTATTTTGCTTCATTGAGATAGCAGTTGCTTTTCTCTCCCTAATAAAGTGAGTCGCAATAAGCTTGTAGTTTATTCTGCTATTAGTGAACACTCTAGGGCACGTGTGATCAGGGCCTATACTCCTTAACTGCCAGTGAGACGTATTCTTTGGTTTTATGCCATAAACAAACCACTTGCAACTTTCATCCAAACACTTCAACCTTATTCTCTACTTATCATTCTTCACAAAATCAATCTCTCTATACATCTTCAAACTGTGTTCTATAACTGCTTCCTTTAAGGTTTTTGTAGAAGTAAAAATCAACCCAACCTCCAAGTTAGGAGTGTCTCTGTAGTTGTTGGCGGGTTTGTAAGTAACTTTGGTCTTCCTTCTCCTCCTGTCATGGTCATCTTCACTTCCTTCACTACTAGTCTCTGCACTAGCATCTGAATCATATCCTATCTCATCAGATAATGGTGGTTGTCTATCTTCTGCTCCACCAGCCCCCCCCCCCCCCCCCTCCCCTCCATCTTCATTTCTTACCCCTGCAGAAGTTCTATTGATGCCTTCAGATCTATTTTCAGCACTGTTCTGACCCTTCTTCTTTTTCTTACTCTTAATTATCAAGTATTCTTCATCATCTGATATTTGTGGAACCGACACCCAAGTACCAAGCCCTCCTTCTATCCCAACATCTTCCTCTTCACTATCATTCCCATCTTCAATGTCATCCCAATCTTCACTCACATCTCCATCTACACACACTTCTGGTTCAGTAACCCTTCCTCCACTACCTAAAACATTCTCATCAACTCTAGCTCCTTCACCATTCTCCTCACCAAAGTCAGAATAATAATGACCATATTCACTATGCTCATAAAATGGAGAAAATGGGAGATCATCCTCATTTATTTCCCTAGGGAACCTGTTTGACTTAACCCCCTCCTCAATATTAAACGTACTGACACCCACCAACTCTATTGTGTCATTACTGAAGTCATTAGCATGTATTGAGTATGGACAAGGTAATAAGTCATATGGTAAAATCCTAGGTTTATCTTCAATATAGAGAGGCTGGTTTTCATCATGGTCTACAAATATATCCACTACACCTTTCTCCTTTGCCAATTGCATAAACATTCCAAAAGATATTTCACATTGCAACAAGATCAAATCCATATCAAAATCCACAATGTCCTTATCCCATTGTTTGTAAAATAGAATTTTACACACATTCTTTACTTTCATCCTACCCAAAATCCATATTAGTAACTCATAAGATAAAATTTTGACCTCACACTTCCACTCAACTACAGTAGAGTACTCGTATCCATACTGATTATACTTTAAAATACCACCCATATTGAACCGCAAAACAGCCATGGCCTACCAATAAAAATCAAACAATAAATTCCAGCTCAACCACGTTCAAGGCAGGACCACCAAAGTGTTTTCATATAAAAATCATAACCACGTATCGAAAAGCAACAGAAACACGGATAAAAACAAGGGCAAAAGCCAATTAAAGGGTTTTAATAGACATACTCATTCGAATCTCAATGTCGTTGTCCACCTCTGAATATTTATGCAACACAGCTCGACCACTTGCAGACACAAAGACAGGGGGGTTATGCTTTTGACTCAGATCTTGGATAAATCAATGTTTCTAGTGAAAAGAAGCAGATGAGCAACGAGACAGAGCGGAGAGAAGTATTTCTAATTTGAAGAGTAAATCATTTTATATATAAATATAAACGGCGAAGTAAAGTGTGAAATTTGAAAAACAAGTGGTCCCACTTTTAATAATATTCAGTTTAATTAATTTGAGTTTTATTACTTTATTTTTTAAAACCAAAAAAAAAATTACTAAAACTATTTATTAGATATTAAGAGGATAATGTGACTAACGAAAGCTGGGTTGTGGGGCCCACTATCAGGTCGCTTTTCGGACAAAATAATAAAATAATGAGAGATAACGGCCGTCAACCTCCGTTATGACAATAGGGACCCCGGGCGACTAACGGAGTAAACATTCAGGATTAAATTGAACAAAAATCACCGTTAGGGACCAACTAAAATGAAAATAATAATGTTAAGGACCCCATAGTGCCGAAAACCAAGATATTTCAATATTTGTTTACTAAAGAGAAAAACCAAAAAGAGGATAAAGAAAAGGAAGGAAAAAAATAATTATTAATTTTGGTTGTGTAGTATTACCGCAGAAAGAAAGAAAAAACAATTAAAATTTGCAGAGAGATGAGAGGGAAATTATTATAAAATTAATATTATTGTGTCACACGTCTCCCTTCCATTCTGTTCTCTCACTTGAAGTAAATAAATATTTTAAAACAAAAACAATAAAAAGTGACCCTTAAAGTCATTAATATTTATCTATCTAACTCAACTAAACATTATCTGTGCCAACGTGACTTTTGGAGAAATAAAAACCGATAAGTGTCTCTTAAATGGAATAATACTATCGCGTTAGGTATAGACTCGCATGATTTTTATAAAAAAAACCTCACTCCATTAAAAGTTTCACCCCTCTTATATTTCATCTTTATTTCTCTTGCCTTTCCAATGTGATATTTTGTTCGTACACTTCAACCATGATAATTTTTATTATTATATTATAATAAAGAACACCATGGCTCGTCAATATTAAAGATTTTTTTTTACCAATAGATAGGAAATTATATTAAAATAAGAGAAAAATTCTTTACAAACAATGCAGAGTCAATGAAAAGTGATCAAAATGAATCAAATGACTCAAATATGGCTTCTACAGCCATACAATAGGTTATCCAATAAGAAACTAAGTTCTAAATTTTGCCCAATTCTGAAGCACACAATACAATTGTACAAAACAACGCATAAAGCGACAAACATAGCACAAAGGCCACAAGAATACACGAAAACAAAAAGGAACTATGAAGGAATAACACTTCATTTATTCATAGACTAATAAAACATAAAAGTTGTGTTTTATCCCGGATCTTACCGCTAAAATCTTTAGATTTGTGATTCCATATTCATCTTCACATTCTACAGTCATACAATAGGCTATCCAATAAAAAACTAAGTCCTAAGTTTTGCTCACCTGTCAAGCACACAATAGAATTGCACAAAACAACTCACAAAGCACACAAACCCGCATAAAGCGACAAATAAAGCACAAAGGCCACAAGAACGCACGAAGATAAAAAGGAACTATGGAGGAATAACACCTCATTTATTCATAGACTAATAAAACATAAAAGTTGTGTTTTATCTTAGATCTTGCTGCTAAAATCTTCAAATTTGTGATTCCATCTTCATGTTCACCATCACATCTATCTTCTCTCACCCCAGAAAAGAGGATGAATCATTACACAATAGATTTGAGGGAAACCTGAAAAACGTTAGTTAAACACATGACACACTATGAGAAAAAAAAATAAAACAAAAAGAAAAAAGGGGACTTATTGCCGGTTACAATCCGGACGACGACTCCTAAAGAGAGGAAAGATTGAGAGGGTTTTCTTTTGACGGCTAGTTTTTTTTCTAGTTTTTCAAAATGCCACATAGTTCACTATAAAAGAACGTACAAAAGTCTTAAAAAATAGAAAATAATTTTACGCAACTCAAAACCATAGATCTAGGTTATTAATGTTAGAAGGGATGTGAATACGGTGACAAATACACTAATTAAAAGAGGTGTGACTTCTAATTTAAAAGAGTTTTAATCGAGGGACTTCTCCCGTGAGGTTCAACATCTTATAACAAACCATTATCCATATTAAAAAATACCTTTGAAAAAAAATAACAATAGTTATCAAATCTAAGCTTTAGTAACCAAATTGTTGGGGCACAACCTGAAACTCGAAAACGAATCTTTGGGCCCAAACCTGGCAGGTACTTGTGAACGAGGGCAGATCCAAAATGGTATGCCAGGCCCACAATGGAGAAGCACAAGGGGCAGATCTCATTATTTATTTTCAATGGATTCAATCAAAAATCAAAAACTTCTCTTTCTTTTTTTCTCTTATTTGTTATGAGAACAAAAATGCTTACCTCGAAAGTTAATTAATCGCATAAAAAGGTTGATACTTAAGTGAATTTTTTATGATCCCACCAACAATTTTGAAACTTATTTTGGTGGCATTCCTAGATCAACTTTGAATTTAGTAGGGAAGAGTTAAGTTGTCCGATTTGATTTATTGATGGATTCACTTTGTCTAAATTGAAATGGATAATAATACACAAATCCTGAAATTCTTGTTTGAGCTGGGTTTGAACATTTAGTAATCTACTTCCAAAACTTTGTACTTTAAATAGGGTAATAACCTTGTAGTTTAAATAGAGTAATTTCAATATGAGTTGTAAGAAAGCCCATAAAATAGCAACAACACCTTAAAGAAAAAGATTCCAATATCCAACAATCAAAGTGTACCCTTGATTTTCTCTGTGGTGTTTACATAGATTGTCCGATGGTTATGTATAGTTTACATATAACATGTGGATAAAATTTAAATTTACAAAAAAACATCAGACAGACAGATTAAAATCTACGGTGTTTACTAAGAAGATATGTACTTAGTTATAGTAAAACATACGTATAATTTATTTATTTTTCAACATAATGTGTATACAAATCAAGAGTGTATTTCTAGTTAATTTACATAAAGAAAAGTCTTACAAGGATAATGTACACATAGGCATTTTATTTAGTATTTCTTTAACCCTATTTTACAAACCTTCTAATACTTTTCAGTCTTATAATTAATCAAGAGGACGATTTTAGTTTCCCCTTATTACGAGTCAAACTCAAAAACCACCCTGAACAATCCTGAGCCTCACGAACCATGCAAACACCTCCTATGCATTAAAATAGTTATATTAAAAATGAAAACTTATTTTTATTGATTTTCGTAAGTAAAATACCTAGTTTTTTTAACTTATTTTATCTCTTTATCTTTAATTGATAAAGATACATGAATATGTTTTTTTTTTTAATTTCAATAAAATAATCATTTTATTATTTTTTCCATTAATATTTTTTAATAGGTGGTGTTTGTAACTTTGTATGACTCGTGAAGCTCATGATGCAAAAATTTTTTTTTTTTGTTCAAGAAGATTTTTCAATTTAATCATAAGTTTGAAGGGGGGAAATAAAAAATCTCCCCTTAGTATCGGAATTGTTGAGCGGCAACCCGAAAGGTACGCCCAAGCCCAAAACGCACTTTCTGGCCCAAATCCGGCATGTACTTGTGAACAAGGGCCCATCCCAAATGGTATGCTACTGCAGAGAAGCAAATGACTTGGAAGAAATAAGTGCTGCAAAAAAAGAAAAATAAAATAATAATATTAAATTTTCCCTTCATTCTTTCCTTTCAGAAATCTGTTACACAATGAAATAATATTTATTGATCATAATTTATACAAAAAAAGGAAATTAAAATGTTTGAAAATTAAATTACCTCCCATTATCATACAAATTAGTTTGAAGTACGGATTGTAATGGCATCATACTGTAGTTTCCATCAAAATACCCACCGTGAGAAGATGGTGGCGGAGGCGGAGGAGGGTAGCCTCGTGGTGGATAAGACGGGGCGTACACTGTATAACGGAAAAAATAATCAATAAACACATAAAATTATATAGTTCAACGTATTAATCTATATCATTTTTATAAGGTAAAATCATTAATGATAATTAATAACATAATCAATTTTTTATGATTTACAGATATATTACATAAAATGGTTGTAAATCTTGCCTGAGAACGGAGGAGGAGGAGGAGGAGAAACGGGGGCAGATCTCATATCTCTTCACCGGATTCAAATTCAAATCAAAAAAACTTTTTTTCCTTTTTATCAGAACCAAAAACCTTGTTGGAGTGAACAAGAAGGGATACAGAAGCAATTACCAAAAAAAAAGAAGGGATATATAACGTTATATTCAGGGGAAAAAATAGGAAAGTCAGGTGGAAACGGACACGTGTATCCGTGTTGGAGTTGTGTGACGGGCCTGGTGGCTCCCATGTGGCAATCTAGGAAAATAACAGAAAACTGCCACTTCGTCGTCGGTTTTCCTTCTCACTCTTAAAGACGACAAAAAAAAAACACACCAAGAATAGTCAAATAAGTACTACTAGAAGATTCGAATAAACTTCTGTAGCAGCTGCTTCGATTGTCTGTCAGTAAAGGACTAAAGAGAATCGGATCTTTCTGACATCGACTCGTGTCGGTTTGAGCCGTAAAGGAATGCTGATTTTTTCTCATCATAGTTGTAGCTGTAATCAACTTTATTGGAGGTGAATGATGTCTTCCAAGACGATATCATGTATATATAGTTTTATATATGTAAAAAAAAACATTAGAAAATAAAAAAATAAAGATATATATAATACAATTTTTTTATAATGTACTATTAAAAAAAAAACTATAATTTTACTATGGAGAAGACAAAATTTTGCATATTTGAATCAAACCTAGTCCTGCGTCTAATTTAAAATTTCCAATTAATAATTAATGTAATTTTATATTTATAAAAAAAATTCAATTACACTTTTAAATAATTAATTTAATCTCTTATTTGTTGAAGATATTTAACCAACTTAGTAAATCTCTAGTTGTATTTATATGTTAGGGTTTCCTTTTTTCGATAAGAATTTGGGTTTCTTGAAGAAAAGTTTGACTTGAATAGGAAATTTAGTTCCTTAAGGCCGAAAATTCTTACGCGGTTTACTAAGAATTTGCCTTGTGTTTACAGCTTACATATTTCAATCAGGAATTACCTTTACTTCTCAAAGTTGGTCACGCAAGCAACTAAACTAAGAATCCGTGTTTTATATTATTTTTGTTGTTTTAATTAGAATAATTAGGGTTTCACTTTATTTAAAAATATAAGAGTTACGCATTGTCGCACCACCCCTTTTTCGATTTTACGCGAAAAGGTTCGGGACGGATGTGAGATAAAATTAAACTTATCTCACATAATTCAATGAAGTCGACACCCTATTTATTTTTAGGTTTAGGGAATATAAAGTCATGACATAAAATAAAAAGCTAAGGTAAAAAGGGTCTAAACCCGAGATCGATAGTTTGGGGTCGTATTATGGATTCTAGAAGGTGTTAGACACCCAAGTCTCATTTTAAAAAGGTTACCTGTAAAAAAAAGAGGTGTTTAAATAAAATATTTTAAAACAAGTAATTCGGTCCCTCAGAGGAATCGCCGCTTTAGTATTTTTCGTTAGTTGGGACTGTTCGGGATTGATTTTTAACAAAATTAACTGTTTAATCTTTACTAAAGCAAGAGCCCTCTTTCATCATCGGGCCATGCATGATTAAATTCTAATTACTAAGTGATCTATCATGCATAACTAACAAAGTACCGATTTAATGAAATGCGGAAAATAAATCGAGGTGTGAGATCGAAGCCACAAAAACACATGTATTGATACGAGTAGGAAATAAAAGCAATTTAATCATGGCATTTAAAACGAGTGATTAAAAAAATTATCTCATGTGAATTGATTTTAAATTCTAACGATTCTAAATAGTCATGTATTCAAATATATATATTCGGAAAAGCGTCAAATAAATAAAAAGGATAGAGAAAGTGTATTTGCGAGCGTGTATTTAATTTTACCCTACAAAGTGAGATTATTAGTACGAGTAAAAAAAATATCAAGAAAATAAATAAAATGATTAACAATTAAAAAACAAGTAAAATAATTAATTAATTAAGTAAAAGCAAGCAAGAATAATTATTTGATAATTAAATGCAAATGATTAATTAACAATTAAAAGCAAGTAAATTAATTAATTAAATATTACGAACGAACAATTAATTAGCACGAAAAATATTACGATGGGCCGAATTACTGACGCATGTCGGGCCCAGCAGATGGGCCAGCCCACACAAAATTGCAGCAGCCTTTTGGGCTGGGACATCCGGCCTATTCCTTTCCTTTCTTGCTGGGCCAAGCGCCCAGCTTCCTTCCTTCTTTTCTTCCTCTCCGCTTGGGCTTAACAAGGAGCAACCCATCAAATAAACATTTAAAGCAGCCCAGGCCTTCTTCCTTTCCCTCCTTCACTGTTCATTGTCTTCCTTGGCTCGCCGGCAGTGTCAAGGAAGAAACCAGTCGTCACAAGGGCCCGATTTTGGCCAGAAAAAATTCCTCATCATAGAAGAAACTCACCCATGCAATCAAATCAAAAAAATTCAACCAAAACAACCACTAATTTAATTAAAATGATAATTAAGTTAATTAACGAAAAATTCAAAATTCGTCCGAATTGTCTAGAAATTCGTTGAAGCGAAGCAACTTAATTAATCTAGAGATAAAATAAAAATTATTTGAAAGCAAAACGACCATTTTTTTCATCAAAACACGAACAAACCATTTTTTAAAAGATATTGCAGAGAAACGTTTAAACAAACAAAACTTTGAAATTTAAACTAAAGCAGCAGGCAATTGAACGAAGCAGAGCAGTAAAATTAATTAGAAACAAGGGCAGCAATTTAATTAATTGAAGCAAGAGTAGCAGCAGTTGATTGAAAATAAGCAGAGGTAAATAATTAATTAAAACGCAAGCAATTATATAAATTAAAAGCAAAGCAGAGGGAGAGAGCGTGAATAAAAGGAGGAACGAGAGTATGAATTGGTCCCCCCATTTTCCATTTGGGGAGATCGGTATTTATAGGGAAACTTGAGTCGGTTTGAAGTGGGCTGCCGTCGATGACGAGGCGCGATGACGAGGCCAATTTGATGATGAAAATGCGTCGGCGATGGTGTGAGTCAGACCAATATTGATGGCTGCATTAAATGGATGGGAAGGGCTGAGGTTTGGGGTGGTCGACGAGGCAGAGGTGATGATGAATTGAAGTCGGCAAGACCAGCTGAAGGTAGGGGTGGTAATATGGACATTGTCCATATACCCATCCCGTCCGTCCAATTTTAGACGGGATATGGACAACAATTTTAGTCTCATTTAATAAGACTAAACCCGACGGGTTCCCGTCCGTCCGCTTATTATTATTTTTTTACCACATTATTTAATTTTCAAAAAAAATTACCACATTTTTTTAATTCTTTACCAGGAACCACACATCCACTTCATCGCTCTCTCCCTCACTCTCAGTCGCCCTCGGCCACCACCTCCTCCACCACCCAGCGCCACCTGTATTACCACCTCCTCCTCATTCTCCACCATCCACTGCATCTGCCTCTTCCGAAATCAAGCTCTTCTCCTCTCTCGGCCTCTCGCCCTCGTTCCGATCCGAGTCATCCATCCAACAGTTCGACTCTCGCTCTCCCTTTCTCTATCGGCTCCTCCTACTCCACCAGTCACCACTTCCTCCACCTGCAGGTTGTATCGGTAAGTTTTCTAAACTAATCAATCTCAACCCTAATAAACCCTAATTTTGTATTGTTATGTTTGTTGTTCATGTGTTTACACTCTGTTTTATGTTCGGGACATGATCGATTGATCTTTAGTTGTGGTAATATGGGCGAGATTAACTCACATTGGCTTGAATTTTGAGGATGGAGTTTAGTGAAATTAAGGGCCTGCATTTTCTGTAATTGTTGAGATTGATGGCACATAAGAGTGGGTGAAGGCCCCGGTGTATCAATAAGAGATAGTGATCTGCTTCATAGATTCTGGACTGGTGTGCCTCTGTTAGAATATCGTAGGTAGTTACAAAGATTGTACACCATGTGATTTAGGCTAACATTAAGAAGTTGATATGGAGAGTAGCCAGAAAGACAATGTAGAGGATTAAGCACTGAATTTGCCATTGATACGCGGTCTCCAGAAAAGAGTCTATCTGAATTTGTGCAAACATAGAATTAATCTATAAAAAATTCATGCGTGTTAATCTTTTATTATGGGTGTGAGCTTGATTTGGAACTTTTGTTGTACTTGTCTATTTTCTAATCTCTAATACTATGTACAAGGTAATTTGTGCAAAGTTTGGATTCTGATCAATTTTGGTTGGTCTTGTCCAGTAATTATACTAAATTTGTCATGCTATTAACCTTTATATTATTTATTATATCAGAGTGCTTTAGCTGATATTTCTACAGCATGTGGAATGTCCAAGTTTCCAACATGCTTCTTGTGTCTGTCATCTTGACACAATTTTTGTTATTTGATACATTTCTCCTTATACAAAATTAAGTTCAATGGCCAAATTACTATGATTGTTCCGTATTTGTTGTTATTTTGAAAGTCCAGAAATGAAGTCAAAATACAGAACTGTTTGCTAGTGCAATGCAATGTAGAACTTTTTGTGATTGTGACAATGTACATTATAGATTAAACTTTATAAATTTTCACAACTGATGTGATTTTTCATTTTCAGTGTGTCTAAACTATGTGTTGAAGTTAGGTTTAATTTGAGCAGATCACATTCTTAGTACTAATGCTTGTCTTTTTGTGGGTTTATGGCACCACGGGTCCCTAAAGTTATTATTTACATTTTAGTTGGTCCCTAACAGCGATTTTGGTTCAAGTTGGTCCCCCACGTTAGCACCGTTAGCCACCGGGGGTCCCTATTGTCATAACGGAGCATAACAGTCGTTATCTTTCAATATTTTAATATTAAATTCGAAAAAGTGCACAGTACTCGACCCCACTTGTCAGAAAATACTGTTTTTATCTTTTTATTTTCTAAAAAAATAGTTTTAAAAATTAGTTAATTTATTTTCAAAAAATAAATTAATAAAATTGAAGTTAAAAAAAACAAAAAGCAATGTTGTCGGCAGTTTTAGGATATTTTCAAAAGACAACTCCTTCAAGTTGAATATTTGTTGTTGTTGTTGTTGTTATACCTGTTTTCTTGTTGTTGTTACTTTCTGTATATTTGTTGTTGTTGGTATACCTCTTTTCTTGTGTTCTTATTACTAGTTTTCTAATATAGATGGAAAATGAAAGTACAACTTTGGAAACTAATAGGAACGCTCAAAGTTTGGAAGAAGAAAATCTTCCTTCTTCGGGCAAAAGAAAGAGGGGCTTATCTTCAGGATCGTGGATTTACTTTGATTTAATAACTAGAGAGGATAACAAGAGAATCTCCAAATGCAAGAAGTGTGGGTAGGAATACCCTTACACAAACTCAGGTACCAACAGTATGCGTAGACACACTCCAAAATGTGAAATGATGGGTCATCCTAGCAAAGGTCAGCAACAACAATTACCACTAACACCATCTACTTTAAAACCTCCTTTCAATTATGATATATTTAGAGAGTTGATGAGTAAAGTTGTTATAAAGCATGATTTTCCTTCCCAATTTTCTGAGTGGGAGGGTGTTAGGGACGTTATACGTTATGTGCGGAGTCAAGATATAAATGTTGGTAGTAGAAACACTTGCAAAGCTGATTGTCTAAAAATGTATAGGAAGGAAAAGCTTAGGGTGAGAAATATGATAAACCTAGCACCGGGGAGGATTTGTTTTACTTCTGATTGTTGGACTTCAATAACCACTGAGGGTTATATTTGCTTAACTGCTCATTTCATTGACAGAGATTGGTGCATTCATAAAAGAATCTTGAACTTTAGTTACATGCCACCTCCTCATAGCGGTATTTGTTTGTCTGAAAAAACTAAAAATTTTGCAAAACAGAAATTTTGAGTTGTGAAACGCAGCCTAATCTTTTTCCTTTATAGCACAACTCGAAACTTCCTATCTAGACTTACACAATAAATTAAATTTCCTACTAAATAAAAAATTCACAATATATATAGGAAACCTTAACAATTCGTCTTACAATCACAATTTGAAATTTTCTATCTAAATTACACAATTAATTCCCTTCTATATTTTAATGATTCAATAAAAAATAACACGTGTGAAAATTAATTAAAATACTAATATATTTGAATATTTTTAAATCCAGAGGATCATATATTATAGAATTCCTTAGGGGCCCTTTACTTACGGAGAATTTTTTAAAAATTTTCCAAAACTGGAATTATTTTCAAAATTTGTCTCACAACCAAAATTTTCCAAAATGGAAAATTTTCGGAAATATTTCCATTTGGAAACATTTTCCAAACTTTTTTTATAAGTTAAAATAGTAATAACAATAATTAGAAATGACAATGGGTATCCATACTCGCTAAAATTTGTCGACCTTAGAAGCTTGTTCTATTTTGACACATTTTTTACCATTTTTGGCGCGTTTATTACCATTTTGCTCGTTTTTTACCGCCTAAGCTCGTTTTTTACAGTCTTGGCTCATTCTTTACCATTTTTGCACATTTTTTACGATCTTGGCTAGTTTTTTACCGTTTTCCACCATTTTGTCTTGTTTTTTACTATTTTGGCTCTTTTATTACCATTTTGGCTCATTTATTACTGCCTAAGCTCGTTTTTTACGATCTTGGCTAGTTTTATACCGTTTTCCACCGCTTTGTCTTGTTTTTTACTGTTTTGGCTCTTTTATTACCATTTTGGCTCATTTTTTACCATTTTTTCTCATTTTTACCATTTTAGCTCATTCTTTACCGCTTTTGCACGTTTTTTACCATCTTGGCTAGTTTTTTACCGCTTTGTCTTGTTTTTTACTATTTTGGCTCATTTTTTATTATTTTTTCTCATTTTTACTATTTTGGTTCATTTTTTCTCATTTTTAACCTTTTTTCTCATTTTTTTTTTAAAGCAGAAGAATTTTATTAAGCCATCAGTAAGATGACATCAAGAAAGGGATACAGAATGTACAAAAGTCACCTCCTTAGCTAAGGAAGCAACGAGACTAGACAGGAGAGACCATCAGCGAAAACCGAAAAGACATAAACAGAAAACAGAATCTCACATCCAGGACTACAGATCTGTCCTCCCCTAGGTTAGCAGCCAGGAAAGAGATAAGATCATCGTTCCAACTGGAGATTCCCCTTGGATTTAATCCCACATACGAGCCTAAGTATTTGAAAGGCAACTGTTCATATTTACATCCTACTCTCCTAGCTAAGCATCTCCCGACTTCCTCACAAATATTAATTCCTACCAGCGAGCTCTTATGAAAATTGACTCGAAGCCCTGAGAAGGCCTCGAACTAATGGAGAGTCCCTTTCACTCCTTGTATTTCCCACTCATCGTTATTGACAAAAATGAGGGTGTCGTCCGCATATTGGAGGTGAGTAATTCGCCATCCTGCGTGATCATTCCCAACACCGCTTAAAAGACCCACACTTTTGGCGCGAACCAAAAGGAGGTGTAACCCTTCCGCCGCGATATTAAAGAGGAACGGGGACATTGAACACCCTTGTTGAAGTCAAACTGAGCAGATGGTGACCCATTTATCAGGACAGAAACTTTAGTAGTGCTCAAGCATTGCATTATCCAACCCCTTCATCGCTCCCCACAACCCATCAAGCGCATAACCTCATCTAAATAACTCCATTCAACCGAGTCGTAGGCCTTCTCGAAGTCCAGTTTAAACAGAAGACCTTGTTGGTTAGCCATTTTCAAATGATTCACTACTTCGTTCGTAGCCATCACGCAATCTAAAGTCTTCTTGCCTGTCATAAAATCGTGTTGTTCCTCACTAATCACCCTCTCAATCACTGATCCTAGTCTCCGAGCTAATAATTTTAAAATTATTTTGTAGAAACTACTGACAAGGTTAATCGAACGAAATTCGCTGAACCTCTTAGCGGTTGTTACCTTTGGCAGAAGGGTGATAAAAGAGGAGTTAGCCCCTTTGGGAAAATTACCAGTTCTAAAGAATCCCACTATCATCACGCAAAACTCAGGACCAATGATATCCCAAGAGTTTTGGATGAACCTGAGAGAAAAACCGTCCAGACCAGGGGTCTTCAAGCCGTTGCAGCTCTTGACAGCTTCCCATATCTCTTCCTTAGTAACCTCCCTTTGCAGCCAGTTTGCCTCGCCCTCATTCAATCTAGTAAATCCCAAATCTGGGATCCTAGGCCTCTCCCAGCTGGCCGAACTGAAGAAAGATGAGAAATGATGCACCACAGCTTCTTTAATCTCATTTGGGCCTGTAACGCGACCAGTATAGGATAGAATCTCTGTAATATTCTTACGAAGCATGCTGATTTTAGCAATACGGTGGAAATACCCAGTGTTTCTATTGATAAACAATGTTCCCGGCCTAGAGGGGGGGTGAATAGGCAAATAAAATTCTAACACAAAGAGTAAGGAAATATGAGTGCGGAAAAAGAATGTAAAAACACAAGGATATATAGTGGTTCCAATTCCTCAATGAATTGTACTCCACTACCTAAGAGCTTCACCCTTAGGATTTTGAACAACGAACACTTCGTTATTACCTTGAGTTTTTACAGGTTCAACTCAAACCTTACACCTTGGTTTTTCTGGGCTCAACCAATAAACCTTTCACCTTGGTTTTTGCGGGCTCAACCAATAAACCTTACACTTTGGTTTTCACGGGTTCACCAACAACCTTACACTTGGTTTTTACGGGCTCAACCAACAAACCTTACAATGTGATTTTTCCGGGCTCAATCACAACCTATCACAATCAAGATAACTTGACAAGAGAAAATGTGAAATGGCAACACAAATTGGTGTGGCAACACAAATTGGTGTACAAATAAATTATGTATGATTCAATAATCAACACCAATAAATGAACAAGAATACCTCAAAGTTACCTCAGGAAGAAACCCAAAATAAGCTAGACAAAGTGACGCAAGAAGGATTGAAATCGTTGTGAAAATACTTGCGTTGTAAAAACTGATTTTTTGTAAGCTTGTAAAATGTGATTTTGTGTAAAAGGGTTTCTAGTGTTTTCTTGTTGTTCTTTGTTATGTATAGACTCATCTAGGATGAGTATATATAGTGTAGAAAGAGTAGAAGTTCGGACAAGGGAGTATGGGTTCAAAACTAGCCGTTTTTAGTGGGAAAACTAGCTGTTAGAGCCTGTCCCCTAGGCTCTGGCGGTATGCCGCCAGACACCAAGAAGCTGGGGCGGCATGCCGCTAGCTTCGCTTCGGAGAAATTAATTCTCCCATGTCTGGCGGTATGCCGCCAGACAACCCATTCCTGGCGGTATGCCCCCAGGAACAAAATGTCCCATAACTCGCATTTTAAAAATCATTTTCGCGTAAAACCTTTTGAAAACTTTCCTTGAGGTATCTTGAACATAAATCAAGTGCTAATTAGAATCATACTTACATGATTAAAGTCCTAATGTACACTTGATCTTCTAGCTTGCGATATCTTGATTTGTTGCCTCTTATTCGTTCGATTGCAAACTACACACACTTTAACTTCAAATTGCATTAGTATAGTAATTAGTTTGTGTGTCTAAAATCATCAAAACACAGATGAAGTTGCCCTTGCGCTAACATCTATCCCCCTGCATATCCCACTAGGCCCTAGACTTCTGTCTCCAGAACCTATCCACAAGCCCCTGCTGCTCCCAAATCTCGTTTGCTACCTCCAAACTCTCACCTTGTTCCTCTAGCGTCAACATTCTCTCATCCGCTATCTTTTCCAGCCTCGTCTCTTTCGCCTGCAACTCTTCTAGCCGCTTCTCCACATGGCCAAAGACATCTCTGTTCCAATTTTTAATCTTTAACTTCAGGAACTTCAGTTTTTGGATTACCCAACAAGTCCCCGGGAATTCGCTGCCAGCTTCGCTCCACCAGCTCGCCACCTGAACCTTAAAACCAGCAACCTCCCACCACAATGCTAGGTCCCTGAACGGTTTAGGGCCCCAATCAACTGTATCATGGGTAAGAAGCAGAGGGGTGTGGTCCGAGCCATGTCTATGCAATGCGGCCAGCCTATCCCGCTGCACATACGACCCCCACCCTGCCTAAATAAAGACCCTGTCCAACCTACTCCTAC
Organism: Viola odorata; assembly: GCA_963691705.1. Taxonomy (NCBI): domain Eukaryota; kingdom Viridiplantae; phylum Streptophyta; class Magnoliopsida; order Malpighiales; family Violaceae; genus Viola; species Viola odorata. Next base: position 49,615,460 of record OY829543.1, on the reverse strand, counting down.
AAATAGCATTTTCCCATGTAAAACGTCTACCCATTAGATCCAAATCCTGTAACCCACATCACGACACCCACTCCTTAAAATCTGCCATGCCTCTGACCAGACCCGTACCATTCATTCTATCTGAAAGCGAAAGGATTTCATTAAAGTCTCCTCCCACCAGAACCGGGAGATTGCTGCTTTCAATGAGGTGTGCCAAGGTGTCCCATAATTGGCCTCTTCTAGCCACATCATTGTAGGCATAAATGTTTAAAACCACACAATGGAAGTTATCCTGTCTCAACTTTCCTTCCAGCCAAATGTACCTTTCTCCTACAAGAGCCTGCCCCAGCGTGAAAACAGAATTGTTCCACATAGTTAAAAGCCCACCAGACCGCCCATTGGTAGGAGCGTGCACCCATTGCACCTCCTTGTTCCCCCACAAGGACTGCATGAAGAAATCATCAACCTCCTCTTTCTTTGTTTCCTGCAGCAAGCAAAAGTCCAAATTCTCTCTACGCCATCTACGTTTAATAAAACTCCTTTTCCTTGCTGATAAAATACCTCTACAATTCCATGACAGTAAATTAACCATGAATCTAGAAATAACACGCTCTTATTATAGAACTAACTGCACTGATTGTGCAACTCAGCACTAAACCTTTCCTTATCAAAAGAACGAAAAGCCTCTTCATTAACTTGTTCCGTTAATAAGAGTATTCTTCCAGCGTACCATGTATCTGGCTCGATCATTGTAGCATCCCTTGCCCGGTTCATGCGAGTAATCTCCTCGTCATCTACTCTCAGCACACTACCCTTCGATCCCACTTCGGAATGGGCTGTTTTCAAACTACTAGTTTCACCAACCAATTTTTTAATTTTGACTTACCTGCATCGCGATGTAACAAAAGGCATTTGGTTTACTGTTATGAAATCTGGTTGACCAACTCCGGTAGACATCTGTTCTTCCACATTCTTATTCTCCTCATGGGAGTTATCCTCTCCCTCCATATCTGTCCCGACCTCACCTTCCTCCTCCTCTGACAACCCGTCCATCTCATCCTGGTTCGAGTGCGTCCCCACCATCCAGTCAATATTTGTGACAGCTCCAAGCATGGGTTCTTCTTGACAGCTAATCTCAAAAGTATTTCCTTCGACCTTCACCTGCAAGGGCTCATTCACAGTCGTCCGATCTGTAGAAATTAGCATCCTTGCGACATCTAATCTCTTCCTTGCTAGCATATTCTCGTCAACTGCCACTAACGACCCCAACCGACCACAGATCTTCTCGAATGTCAAATAACCCCACGTCTGAACTGGGATTCCCACGCATTGTACCCAACACAGTCTACCTCCCTTAGCAATTCCATCATCCCATGGCACGATCTTAGAAAATAGCCTTGAATTAATTTCCGCTAATGCCTTGTCCCTGTCCACCTGTCTGTCAAATTCCATCCACACCAATCCCCTGCCCATAACACGAGTTTCGCAAATCCACCCTGATTCTATAACCAGTTCTTGTATTTTCGGAATGTGTTCTAATTTCCGAATTACCCCAATCGCACTCCTCGTTAACCATTCTTTATTATCCTCCGGAGTGTCCAAATTTATCACTCCCGAGGGGGAAGCCCCATTCTCCTTACTGGCCTTGCTGCCCTCGTTAACTAGGTCTTGAGGACGCCCTTTCACCACGTCAATCATTGTTTTAAACGCTAGTCTGACAGTAACCTTGTTGGCTGCTGATTTACCAATTAAGCCAGAACCTGGTCTGGCCGAAGATGTTACCACACATCCCGATGACATCCCCGTCTATCTCAGCGACACCTGACCTGTCCTCCCTGACCTCCCCTCACGCCGGACCAAACTGCTTCTAATGGCCGACGCACCTATAAATTGCTTATCTAACGCAATTTCCATGTCAATTCTGTTGGAAACCCAATCAAACCTTGCAAAACCATATCGCTTCCCTTCTCTATTCCTGCGAAGCGGAATGAACACGTCTGCCAAGGAGCCAAATTTCTGTAGTTTCCACCTACGAGTAATCAAATATCTAAGAGCTCTTTGATCCACATGAGAAGGTAGGTTTTCTAAATAGAAGGATGTCCCTTCAGACCTGCGATCCTCCATGAAAAGGTATTTTTCACCCCAACCACAGTGGGTGTGTTGGTGTTTGGCTACACTCCGGAGGCAGTGGGCCAAGCCGGAGGGGAAAACCTAGCCGGTCGGCAGCTAGGGTTTGAAAAAAAGGAGGGGGCGCGAAATCGGGAGCCTTTTTTCTAAGAGTATATTAGCTTTATATGACAAAATGCTACTTAGCAGTCGACTTTTTTTTCTCATTTTGTTTACCCTTTTTGCTCATTTCTTAGCATATTGTCTCGTTTTTTACCATTTTTGCTCATTTCTTACCATATTTGGCTCATTTTTGCTAGTTTAACTAAGAAAATATTAAGCATTTAAAGAATATCCTATGTGATTTACTAGAAAATGTCATTTTTATTTTCTTTATTAATCAATCTAAATCAACGAGCAACAAAACATTATCTAATTGTTAGCCCCTAATCAATTAGTAGGTGATTGACAAGAAGGTATCTTCTTTTTTTCCATATAAAATAGTCAAATTGCTATAAACAACATGTTTATTTTGGGAGTAAGAAAATCCGGAAGATCTTAAGATCTTCTTTTATGAAAAAATGAGTCAAAATGGTAACAAACTAGAAAAAATAGTAAAAAATGATAAAAAAGTGAGCCAAGATGGTAAAAAGTTGTAAAAAAAGAGCTAAAACGCTAAAAAAATAAGACAAAATGGTGAAAATGAGCGAAGAAGGTAAAAAATGAGTGAAGAAGGTAAAAAATGAGATAAAACGATGAAAAGGGGTAAAAAACTAGAAAAAAGGTAAAGAATGAGCCAAAATAGTTAAAAATAAGCAAAAATAGTGAAAAACGAGCCAAAATGGTAAAAAATGAGACAAAACGGTAAAAAATGAGACAAAGCGGTAAAAACCGAGCCTAAATGATAAAAAAATGAGCTAAAATGGTGAAAAACGAGCCAAAACGGTAAAAATCAATCAAAAAAATCAAAAATATATATTTGATCGTTAACGTGAACAGATTTAGCATATTTATAAATTATGAGGGTAGACATGTCTAAAATTACATTGTTTCTTTTTTTATGTTAACAATATGGATCGGCTGAGCTAAAAAAAAAATTTGGAATTCTTTTTTTTGGAAAACTTAAAAAATGGTGTTTCCTGAATTTTCTAAATTTGTAGTGTTAATTCTGGAAAACTGAATAGTAACTGGAGAACTGGAAAATTTTCAGAAAATTTTCCATACGGGAAAATGTTGGTGTGAAACAGATTTTGGAAAATTTTCCAAAAATTAAACAACCCCTAAATGGCTTGTGCTTTTGAATTTAAACATTAATATCTTTACCATACTTATATTTGATCTTTAACAAACTTAAATTGGGCTACTATTTAGTTTATTTATCTTAACAAAAAAATAACATTAGCATTGTTTTTTAATTAAAATCAAATTGATTTAACAATAGTAGTAGTTTTTTTTTCAAAAAAGTAAGAAATAATTGTTAGGTGAATACGATTTCAAGTTTTCTAAGGTTGGAAAATGAAGGCTGGAAAACAGAAAACGTATTGTAGTTGTGAAACGGAATTTTAGAAAACAGAAATAATTCTAGAAATATCTCCAGATGGAAAATTTTGGATTTATTTGTAAACCCATTTTTTTATTATTCTAAGTGTCAATTCTTAGTTATAAATCAAATGTGACACAGGACTAATATTTTTCGTACTGCCCATTAAAAATTAAAATGCTCATGGTAAATAATTTATCTACGTACAAATATCCAACATGCACATTGTTTAAGTAACAAGAGTATTGCATTCAAATGATAAATTGCTTTTAATTTTCACCGGCCCATTATCCTCTCTGCCCTTACGGACAGTGTAACTTTCGCTGTCCCCATTACTTTTAACATAAATTTCACATTTGTTTTTAATTTTATTAGGGAAATGCAATGTTATTCAACCTTTTGTATTTTCTGATTATCCAATCTAATATTACGGTATTCTTTTTTTTAAAAAAATTGTGTAATCTACTAAAATATATATCTTGTAAAAAATGTATATAAGTATTTGCTAATCATTCATATAGAGGTAAAACCTGGATAAATCTTTATTGCTTAAAGGTATTACTTTATTCATTTTACATCAACAAATGCAATGAAAAGAACGGAAAAGCCAAATGTAAAGAAGCAAAAGTAATCATTACGTGGGACATAATCCCAATTAAATGACCTAATAAGTTTTTATTTTTTTATTACTTCTTTAATTATCCTTGATTTTGGTTAATTTATTGGATAATACTATTCTCAAGGAATTTCTTCTGAAGCTCAATCACAGTTTTCTTGTCCAATCGAAAAGATTTGGTGAGAACGTCAGGATTCATGGATGGCCTTGTTCCAAAAGTCGACTCTCCTACAAAACTGAATCCAGGATTTTGGCTATTGAAACTACCGAAGATAACTCCTGGTTTTTTGGAGATATTGAGTTGGAAGTGAACAAGCCCGATTGGGAAAACGAAAACATCTCCCGGACGCAGTATTTTAGTGATGAGACGACTATCTCCAGATGTGACGAAACCAGCATAGAAGACACCTTCAGCAATATATAAGACCTCGGTCGCACGAGGGTGGGTGTGGGGTGGGACGACGCCACCATTGGGTGCAAAGTCAAGGCGGAGGAAAGCTGAGCCAAGAGTGTTCAGGCCTGGAAGTAAGTCAACACCTATTGTAGTTCCGTTAAATCCATACACATTATTTGTGTCGAACGGAATGTTTAGGCCTGAAAATAAGAAATCGTCTGCTGTGGCAAGCTTTGGATCCTTGCATACTTTCCCGTTCACAAACACTGCACAAGTGAAAATAATATCAATTAGCAAACATTTAAAAAGACAAACCTATAAACAAACATGTAAAACAGACGACTTATGTCATTGTGTTGTGCCCACAGATATACATATATAGCTCTAAATTCATGTATATGTCACGAAAAACTACTAATTTTATTCACACTAGATTCTTAACAAACAAAAGAATGATTAAAGTATTAATTATATTACCAGCTTGTTTAGGATCATTGACGGCAACACAGAAGTCTTGAAGGGAGTGGGGATCGTAGGCAGAAGCGATGGAGGAAGCTAGAGCCAAAACGGCAAGAGCTACAAGAATTTGGGAACTTTTCATGGCCATACTGGTGGTAGTTGTAGTAGTAAATACAAGAAGGATTGCTGGAGATTTTGGTGAGGAATATTGCTTGCGACGCGTATGAATTTATAGGTAGGAATGTATTGACTAGTCTAATCAAGTTACGTCTTGCCACACGACATCATTGTTACTACTGATGTTTTTGAATTTTCCGAGAAGCCACCTCGACCCATCTTAATTTATTTTTTAATTTAGGAGGAGCTTGAGTACCAAGTAACTACCAAATACCACAATTATTATTATTATTATTATTATTATTATTATTATTATTGTATTAGAAAGAAAACTGCTGAACGAATGCAAACAATATGTAAAATGAATGAATAGAAGAGTCATGTTAAATTATGCTCATGATACACGGCATTAGGCTTGAAATATAGATGGCTACTGGAGACAAGTTTCAAATCAAACCTTTTTATACTCAAACTAGAACCATGTTATTTGAAGTATAAGACCTCAAATTAGATTAATGAAGGACCAAATCCAACTCGGGTGAGAAAGACCATTCAGATGTTTCATATCTCGCAATTATATTTAGGTTTGAAAAGAAATAGGAACTATTAATACTATTAATACGAGAATAATTTATTTGTCTTGATTAAATTGGTTAAATGTAAAAGAGAAAAACTATTTTTTTCAATCAAGTATATGCATGAAGAAATACTACATGTATTATTTTAATTTTTTTATAGCGGAGAATAAATTCGAGTCTAGGACCGAGTCTTTAGTAGTATCTTTGTCATTAATAAAATGATTAAAAAACTATATGCCAATTGACATGTATTTATTTTTGGGTAAAAGCTGAAAAACAACCCTAAATTTTGAAGTTTTATTTAATCGCAACCCTGAACTTTTATTTTGTTTAATTACAACCCTGGTCGCCGGCATAATTATTTAAGTACCCCCCTACCGTGACAGAAATCTGACGTGGCACCGTTGACTAACGTTATGTGCCACGTCAGCCCCTAGAATGTTGCCACATCAGCTCGCCACGTCTGCAACCTGCCATGTCAGACTCCACGTGGTAGGGTTGCGATTAATCAAAACATTAAAGTTCAGGATTGTTTTATATTTTTTTACCACTTAGAAATCCTTGTTGCATGATTTTTTTTGTCTAGTTAATTAATTTATTATACTTATATGCTATATTATTCCCAAATATAACTAAGCTTTAATTAATTAGGTTTTCTCAATTTTTTTTAGATTATCTTCTTTTTTTAAATTAGTATTTTGTAGAGTTTATGTCCATAATTCAATTTTCATATTTTTTTAGGTGTTAGATAGAGGTGTAATCTTCTTGTTTAATTTACAATTCTAGATTTAAATTTTATAACATTTTTTCCGAATAAAAAACATACTGTCTCATTATGGTTAAAAAAATTATACTTGTAAATTAAGGTATAAATAAAGTTTCTTACACCCGCAAAAATTTTCTATTGTATAAAATAAAAATGAGAATGTTATTTTCCTCGAAATATTAAATGCCAATCAACCACAAATATTTAAGATTTACTATGATCGTTCTCACGGAAAATAATTATAGAGGGAGATACTCTGTCAACCAAATGCTACCTTAATTTACAAGTACAAATGTAACCATAATGAGACATTATATTTTTTATTTAGAAAAAAAGGTTATAAAACTTAAATCTAGAATTGTAAATTAAAAAAGATTACCCCTCTATCTAACACCTAAAAAAACATATAAATTGAATTGTGCACATAAACTATACAAAATACTAAAAAAAAAAAGAGGATAATCCAAAAAAGATTATGAGAAAACCTAATTAATTAAAGCTTAGTTATATTTGGGAATAATATAGCATATAAGTATAATAAATTAATTAACTAGACAAAAAAATCATGCAACAAGGATTTCTAAATGGCAAAAAGACATAAAATAACTCTGAACTGTAATGTTTTAATTAATCGCAACCCTGAACTTTATTGTTTTGATTAATCGCAACCCTACCATGTGGAGTCTGACATGAAAGCTAAGGGTGACGTGGCATCGTGGCAGATGTTGATGTGGCACATAACGTCGGTCAACGGTGCCACGTCAGATTTCTGTCATGGTAGGGGGTACTTAAACAATTCTAGCGACGACCAGGGTTGTAATTAAACAAAATAAAAATTCAGGGTTGTGATTAAATAAAACTTTAAAGTTCAGGGTTGTTTTTCAGCTTTTTCCCATTTATTTTTTCATAATAGCATTTTTATTAGTTGATGTTTATGAAAAAAAATTATCATGTTCATGTTGTTATCATTCGTAAATTACCACTTCATAAGAAATATTATTATACATATCACCGAATCAATCATATAAGTCCTTGATAAATCTTTATTTTAATTTATCTTACATTAACAAATGTAAAGCAAAAGTAATATATACATGACAATATACCCCGCTAGATTGCTCCTGAGCGAGTTCATTTATTACTCTTTTTTTTTTAATAAGTTGAAGATATTTATTCACTCCATCAGCAAGATGGAGGCAAGAAGATAGAAAGAATGTACAGATGGGTCGCTCCTCTAACCGAGGAAGCGACTAAGCATGGCAGAAAAGAAAAGCAATCCTATAATTAAACCCAACCAGACCTGGCTACTGGATAGCCCTACCCCATGAAGATAACCAGGACGAAGACAACAGCATCATTCCCAAACTGTACGGGAATGCATGGTCTGAGCTCTTCAGCCACCTGTACCAGAACGAGAAAGCGCAATTGATAACTCGTCGCGAACAAGGAATATCATGCTGAAATGCTACCTTGTTTCTCTGCAGCCACAAACTCCAAACCATCGCATAGAATAGAACCCTCCACATCCCTCTGATCTGCTCCCCTCTCCATGGCACGATGCTAACCCACGATCCCCATAACTCACCGATTGTCCTAGGGGGACACCACGACACTCCCAACCAAAGCATCATAGCGTTCCAGCAGCTCATAGACGTATGACAATGGAGTAAAATATGTTGAACTATTTCCCTTTGCTCTTCACACATGGGGCATACGTTATCTCCCTCTTGAAGCATGCTACACTTCCATAAAAAATCCCTAGTCACCAAGTGCCCGCGCAACGCCAACCAAAGGAAAAATTCGACCCTATATGGAGCTAATTTGGTCCAGCACGAATCCAAATCAGGCATGGCCTGGAAACGCTGCTTATCTATACCCATGCACCAAGACCCAACCGAATACTCTCCAGAGGTATTTAATTGCCACCTGATCTTATCTGTACCTTGTCGACTGATTGGCACCGAGAGTTGAGAATCCAAGCAAGCCCATTCGTCCTTTTCCCACTCAAATAACTCCCGGCGCCACTGGTCATTCCAGGACCACTGATCCGCGTGCCTGGTGTCGTGGTCAAGGATACTCCCGTGAGCATTAATCACTACATTATACAACCTTGGATGGACCAAGGCCAAGGGGGTCTTATTGTGCCACGGGTCCCACCAAAAAGACACGTTCCGTCCATTCCCAACAGCAAGCTCTACGTGTCTCACCCAAAAGTCGAACCAATCTCCTCCCCTAGTGAATAAACGAAAAATATCATGCCAAACTAAAGAAACCTTAGCCACTGTATCCTTCCACAGGACTCCAATATTATTGAAACTGTACTGTCTCCTAACCATATCCGCCCACACTTTCCTGCTCCCATTGCATAGATCCCACACCCACTTGAAAAGATAAGCTGCGTTTCGATTTTCAAGATTACCTTTTCCCAAGCCCCCTAGCTCCTTCGATCGAACCATATCTTCCCATTTTACCTTCGGCAACCCACTTTTAGACTCGTCGCCACTCCACATGAACCTCCTCATAATCCCTTCGCATTTGCGACGAACCCATTTAGGCATATAAAAGATTGAGATGTTATAAATAGGAAGGCTCAAAATCGCTACCTTAATCAATGTTACTCGTCCGCCTACAGACAGGAGATGACCCTTCCAAGTGGCCAACTTAGTCTTCATCTTATGAATAAGAAAATCCCAGCTAGAGATTATCCTAGGATTAAGCCCCACAAAGGAACCGAGATACTTGAAGGGTAACTGTTCGTACTTGCATCCTGCTCTTCTGGCTAGACATCTCCCCACCTATTCACAGACGTTAACTCCAACAAGCGAACTCTTATGAAAATTGACTCGAAGCCCTGAAAAGGCCTTGAACCAACGAAGAGTCCCTTTCACTCCTTGTATCTCACGTTCATCATTCTTAACAAATATCAGAGTATCATCCGCGAACTGCAGATGAGTAAGCCGCCACCCAGCCTGATCATTACCCACTCCACTTAGCAAACCCACGTCTCTGGCCTGGACCAGAAGGAGATGCAGCCTTTCTGCCGCTATGTTAAAGAGAAAATGGGACATCGAACACCCTTGCCTAAGCCCCCGACCAACCTCAAACTGACCTGAAGGAGAACCGTTGATCAACACCGACACTCTGGTAGTACTGAGACACTGCTTTATCCACCCCCCTCCAACCTTTTTGAAATCCAATTTAAATAGTAAGCCTTGCTGCTTAGACAGTTTCAAATGATTAAAAACTTCATTAGCTGCCATCACACAATCTAACGTCTGTTTACCTTTCATAAACTCGTGTTGTTCCTCACTTATCACCTTCTCAATCACCCTACCCATCCTCCTCGCTAGAATTTTTGATATTATTTTGTAATAACTACTCACCAGGCTAATATGGCGAAAATCACTAAACTTCTTTGCAGCATTAGTCTTTGGCAGTAGAAAGTTCAAATGCTCTCTACGCCAACACCGTTTGATAAAACCCCTCTTTCTGGCCGCTCTTAACCCTCTGCAGTTCCACGACAGTAGATGTACCATTAAAAAATAGAGAAACACGCACCAGTAGGGGTCTAGCGTTTGTGATTTTCCAACTCAGCATTGAACCTTTCTTTATCAAATGAATAAAATGCCTCTTTATTTACGTGTTCAGTTATGGATAGAGTTCTACCTACATTCCACAAGTCTGGGTCAACCATTGTGACATATGTCACCCGGTTCATGCGAGCTATCTCCTCATCTTCTGCCCTCTGAACAATAACCCTCGATCCCACTTCAGATTGGGCTGTTTTCAAGCTTCCCATTTGACCAACCAATTTTTTAATTTTTTCTCCCCTCTGTCTCACCGTTACGAGGGGTAAGTCATCCTGTTTTGTTGCTTCATATGATGGTCTATAATTCCAAGTCACCTCATGATCGTCTTCGTTCTTATCCCCCTCTGATATATTCTCTTCCCCCTCCCTATTACTCCCTATCTCATCTTCCTCGTTGTCTGATGACCCGTCTGTCCCATCAAAGTCTGTCCTCGCCCCCACCATCCAATCAATGTTAGTGACAACCCCATGCATGGGTTCCTCTTTACAGCTAACTTCATATATTTTCCCCTCCACCCTTACCTGCATGGATTCATTAATGTTGAGACGTTCCGTGGAGATAAGAAACCTCGCAACATCTAGTCTTGTCCTCGCAAGAGTGTTGTCATCCACGACCAACAGAGACCCCAAACGACCCCCTATCTTCTCAAAAGTCGTATGACCCCAAGTCTGAACAGGGATTCCAACACATTGAACCCAACATAGTCTTCCTCCCTTAGCGATTTCATCCTCCCAAGAAACTACCTTAGAGAACAGTCTAGAGCTAGCATCCGCTAGGGCCCTATCTCTGTCAATTTGCCTATCGAATTCCAACCAAACAAGGCCCCTCCCCATAACCCTCGTTTCACAAATCCATCTAGACTCTAGGACCAGTTCTTGAATCTCTGGAATATGCTACAGTTTCCTAATAACCCCAATCGCACTCTTCATTAACCAGTTTTTGTTATCTGCCGGTATTTCCAAACCTAATACTCCCAATGAAGATTCCCCTTCCTCCCTATTAACTCTATTATCCTTGCTCTTCAAGATAGGAGGTTGCCCTTTCACCACCTTGGCTATTGTTCGAGTCCCTAGGCTACTACCTATCCCGTTAACAATTGTTTTAGCCTGTTCACCTGGGACTGATCTAGATGATTTCAAAATTGGGCGGTCCGAAGATGGCACGAAACGAGTATGCCTATGACGAATCTGGCCAGTTCTCCCACCACGTCGCCCCAAGCTGCTACTAATGGCCGAAGCGCCAATAAATTACCTATCGAGCGCAATTTCCATATCTATTCTGTTACCTACCCAATCAAAACGAGCAAATCCAAATCTCTTCCCTTCTCTATTCCTACAATTCGGAATGAACACATCAATCAAGGCCCCAAATTGTGGTAGTTTCCACTGACGCGTGATCAAGTAACGAAGGGCTCTGTGATCCACATGAGTCGGTAAGTTTTCTAAGTAATAGGTGATCTCCTCTGTCCTACGATCCTCCATGGTTATGGCTGATTTCACCCCGACCACAGTGGGTGTATCGGTGTTTGGTTTCACTCCAGTGGCAGTGGGCCAGCCGGAGAGGCAATCCCTTTCCAGAGAGGCTAGGGTTTGCAAGACGGAGGAAACGTTATTCTAGGAAACAATTAGTATTTGCTTATGTATTAATGTTCGGTTCTAAGCTGTTCATTTATTACTTGGGACATAATCCCAATTACATTCAAGAGATGTGGATAACGTTGGAGCGGGTTGCTTGTCTCTCATCAGGTTCAAGAGATGTGAATAATGTTGCTTTACGCAGTGCTATAGATCATTTGAACGCAGTGCAACAAAGTAGTATTCCAGTATGAAACTTTCTGCACTTATCGCACCGTTAACCTTATCTTCTCTTGGTAGAATTGGATGAAAAATAGAGACTCCTTGTTTCCGTATAATTCGGTTCAGATGATGTTTCCTTCTTTGTAGTTATATTCGTGGGGAGGGAGGAGTGAGTTTTACTAGTTGGGTCTAGGCCCGAGTTGCTGCTTATTTCTCAACCTTGGGCTTATATTCTGGTTCCCCTATTTTCCTTTTTGTCATGTTCTCATGACTTCAATAAAATTATCTCTGCTTATTAAAAAAAATATTAGAATAATAGTTAAAGAGATGAACATGAGCACCTAGTAACTATGAATACTACCACTATTATTATTATTATTATTATTATTATTATTATTATTATTATTATTATTATTATTATTATTATTATTATTATTATTATTATTATTATTATTATTATTATTATTATTATTATTATTATTATTATTATTATTATTATTATTATTATTATTATTATTATTATTATTATTATTATTATTATTATTATTATTATTATTATTATTATTATTATTATTATTATTATTATTATTATTATTATTATTATTATTATTATTATTATTATTATTATTATTATTATTATTATTATTATTATTATTATTATTATTATTATTATTATTATTATTATTATTATTATTATTATTATTATTATTATTATTATTATTATTATTATTATTATTATTATTATTATTATTATTATTATTATTATTATTATTATTATTATTATTATTATTATTATTATTATTATTATTATTATTATTATTATTATTATTATTATTATTATTATTATTATTATTATTATTATTATTATTATTATTATTATTATTATTATTATTATTATTATTATTATTATTATTATTATTATTATTATTATTATTATTATTATTATTATTATTATTATTATTATTATTATTATTATTATTATTATTATTATTATTATTATTATTATTATTATTATTATTATTATTATTATTATTATTATTATTATTATTATTATTATTATTATTATTATTATTATTATTATTATTATTATTATTATTATTATTATTATTATTATTATTATTATTATTATTATTATTATTATTATTATTATTATTATTATTATTATTATTATTATTATTATTATTATTATTATTATTATTATTATTATTATTATTATTATTATTATTATTATTATTATTATTATTATTATTATTATTATTATTATTATTATTATTATTATTATTATTATTATTATTATTATTATTATTATTATTATTATTATTATTATTATTATTATTATTATTATTATTATTATTATTATTATTATTATTATTATTATTATTATTATTATTATTATTATTATTATTATTATTATTATTATTATTATTATTATTATTATTATTATTATTATTATTATTATTATTATTATTATTATTATTATTATTATTATTATTATTATTATTATTATTATTATTATTATTATTATTATTATTATTATTATTATTATTATTATTATTATTATTATTATTATTATTATTATTATTATTATTATTATTATTATTATTATTATTATTATTATTATTATTATTATTATTATTATTATTATTATTATTATTATTATTATTATTATTATTATTATTATTATTATTATTATTATTATTATTATTATTATTATTATTATTATTATTATTATTATTATTATTATTATTATTATTATTATTATTATTATTATTATTATTATTATTATTATTATTATTATTATTATTATTATTATTATTATTATTATTATTATTATTATTATTATTATTATTATTATTATTATTATTATTATTATTATTATTTATTATTATTATTATTATTATTATTATTCGTAACGCCTGATGGAACATGAGACATACAAAGAATCTCTTTACCGATATGAAATGAAAGTGACACAATTGATCAAATGTTGTTCATATAGCAACTTATTTTTCTTTTGTGAAAGTCCTATATATTTTCGGTCATCATATAAGATATCGACTATTATAAATTCGAGCCAAATAAAATTTCGACGGGTGGAAAACTCTCCCTTATAAGATTTAATGCAGTTGCATATCATGGGCTTGAAGAGTAGAGCTCCTTACCAGTTGATCTATATACACATTTAAACTACAAGGGTCAAAACGTTATATTTTGTAAATTATTAGGACTTTTAATGTAGGAGGAACAACTCGTTTAGTAAAGGAAAAACGATAAAGGAAGAGAACGGGTTGAAACTTTATTTTCTTTTCTTTTCTTTATTGCAGCAAAACCAAGTCAAGATTGTTAAAACTTTTGGGCTGTCATTTTAATCCCCAAACTTACCGAGTCATGATTTATTTTATTCGTATTAAATTAATTTAAAATAGATAAAATTATTATCAGCTGGTAATTATTTTATACACTCAAACCAATACTAGACTAGTAATTAATAGTAGAATGTGGAATCATTAACTGGATATTCAAGCAAAATAAAAATGACATAATTTATCCAAATGATTTATAACGTCTCACTACACAATAATTCTCTCAAGTATGTAAACTTTGAACCACGAGCAATATCCTCTAAACTAGCTCGTTTCTTCCATAACTATTATCAGACAGTTTTTTTTTAATTATTATTATCATATTTCTCTTACTTTTCTTTTTTTCTCTCATATTTATTTATTAAAAACAATCACATAATTTTATTTTTTCTCTTTAAATAAGAATAGCAATACCAATTATGTTAACATGACAATGCTATTTCAGTGGGTCGTCAAACAATAAAAAAATCTTAGTATTTAAAAAAATAATTCATAATCGCTTCATTGCAAGAAGAATTTGTGAAAATACGTACACATGCAGATGCAGGTGTATTATATAGGAAAAATCCATAGTAATCGTTGTATAATCAATATATTGTCTTTTTTTTATCTTTTTGTTAAGTTTATTTGAATATTTGTTATTTAGTGACGGATATAAATACTTTTAAGTATTTTTTCAATTTTTCGTTCAACTCGTTTGTCTTCCCTTTAAAATACTCAAAAAAAAATTGGAGGCACTGCCCCGAACCCCTGCCCCCTGAATAAAATTCCTAAATCCGTCACTGCGAACGGGTATTTAGGTATGGATATCTATTGTCATCTCTAATCGTGACTCACCAAACATTAGAATAGATAAATAAATCAATCAATCATAACTCAAAATCATATCTAGCTGCGTTGAAATGTACACGAAGCAAATCGGTAAAGTACTACGTGACAAATATGGCTGCGTTGAATTATATAACTCTAAGGCAAGAACATCGGTTTCCTTAATTGAACCTGGACAGTGTGCTGCTCAATCAAATGCAATTGAAATATTATAATAATTAATTGTTAGAAATGTATTTGTTTTGACGTTTGACATCAATTTCTGTCTTAGTATCACTTTATGATACGATGATGATTAGGGGTGGCATTTGGGTATTTCAAAAATACCCGAAATTTTTATTTCGAATATCGTAATTCTGAAATATCTATAAAAAAAAATTGAACCTGAAATAGGTTTTTCAGTATCCAAACCCGAAATTTTGAAATTTAAATTTTGAAAATTCGGGTACATCCGAAGAGAAATGCTATTTAGGTTGAAATGTTGGGTTGAAAATTTCTTTCTTCTTCGACGTCGTTTCCTCATTTAAAATGCTATGGTGTGAAAATGTTGGGTTGAATTTTATGCCTCCCTCTTCGACGCACAGCACAGCTTCTGCAATTGAAATATTATAATAATTAATTGTTAAAAAGGTATTCGTTTTGACGTTTGACATCAATTTTTGTCTTAGTATCACTTTATGATATGATGAAGACTAGGGGTGGCATTTGGCTATTTCAAAAATACCTGAAATTTTTATTTCGAATATCGTAATTTTGAAATATCCAAAAAAAAATTTGAACCCAAAATAGGTTTTCCAGTACCCGAACATGAATTTTTGAAATTTAAATTTTGAAAATTCGGTATATCCTGAAATTTTTTTTCTTCTTCGACGTTGTTTCCTCATTTAAAATGCTATGGTGTGAAAATGTTGGGTTGAATTTTATGCCTCCCTCTTCGACGCACAGCACAGCTTATTTTCCTCCTCAGCCCAAATCCAATCGCCCGCTCCAAACCTAGCCGCCACTGACCGCCACCGACTGGGTTTCCTTGCGACAACACCGACCGGGTTTCCTCTTCCTTCCTCCCTCGTCCTCCAAACCCGATCTGCCGTATTTTCAGGTGAAAGCATGTTTTTTTTTCTTTTGTTTTATGGGTTTTTTGTCTGATTGTTGATAGGGTAGGTAGTGAATGTGGATGGCAAGAGCTTAGATGCTTGATTGTTATTTCCTAACATACTGGTTATTTAATAGTAAATTTGTTATTCTGGTTTTCCATTTGTTTGATGAAAGACCAAATTTGTCAAATATATGTGAACGTGATGGACCTAAAAGAGAAACCAGCAAAATAAGCAAAGTAGAACATGATAAAAACTTCAGATGAGAATTGGACAAGTTTGAGCAGTATTTAGGCATAAAATTTCACACCTTTATAAGACCTTTTCTATTTGTTCCAAACTCTGGCCAAATATTAGCAACATTTTCATCAAACTTAAGTTTTCTGCAACAAAACATGTGTTGGTAATATTTTTCTGTTTGTATGCTCCATCAAATGTCGAAGTTGCTTGAGTAATATGATTTGTGTATGTAGAAGTAATTCTGACCACTTGAATAATTTTTATACGACCGGCATTCTTGCGAGGATGGAGGTGTAGGGTATTGTTGGATAATCTAAGGTGCATAGTTGGATAATCTAAGGTTTAATTGTTCCGAGAGACTTGACTAGGGAGGTGTAGGGTATTGCATGCTGCTTCTTTCTTCATTGCTTGGGGTGTGGATAAAAGAATTATGACAATCACTATGGATAATGCTTCCGCTAATGACTCATGCGTTGATTTGCTAACTGATAATTTGAAAAACAGAGGTGGGATATTTTTTGAAGGAAAGTATCTTCACATACATTGATGTGCTCATATAATTAACTTGTTTGTACAAGATGGATTGAAAGAAAAAGTGTTGGATCCTGCTGTTAAGAAAATTCGAGAAACTGTCAAATATTTGAAAGGATCCCAAACTAAAAAGCAAAGATTCTTAGAATATGTTGGTCATAGCTCTCTTGATGCTAAAAGGGGTTTACCACAAGATGTTCCCACTCGTTGGAATTCAACTTATTTGATGTTGGATAGTGCTCTTTATTATCGTGTTGCTTTGACACATTTTGCTTTGAGTGATTCAAATTACAAGCATTGTCCATCTGCAAGTGAATGGGATAATATAGAAAAGATGTGCAAATTTGTAGGTGTTTTCTATGACATAACTTGTGTGTTCTCGGGGTCCAAATATCCTACTGCAAATTTGTACTTTCCTGGTGTATTTTCAGCTTACTTAACCTTGTGTGAAGCAAAGAAAAGTAGTGATGAGTTTATGAGAGCAATGGCAAGATTAATGTATGGGAAGTTTGGGAAATACTGGGCAGATTTTAGTGAGGTCTTAGCGATAGCGGTGATTTTAGATCCTCGCTATAAGTTGAAGTTTGTCGAATGGTGCTACCAAAAAGATTATGGTGAAAGTGATGGGGTGATAAGAATTATTGAGTTGAAAGAGAAGTTGTTCTCACTTTTCAACGAATATGGAAATGGAAGTTCGTCTTCAGTATCGACATCATCTTCAAGTGCATCTTCTCAAGTAATTCATAGATCTGAATATCAAGGCACTTCTCAATCCTCTCATGCAATAGAGGTCTCTTTTTCTAGGGAGACTCGTAACATATTGTTGGTATGTTATTTTGTTTTAAAACGTTTGCATTTATTTAGATAGTTACATTTCACAATTTAAATTTAAATGTTTGTGAGCAATTGTGTTTTACTTTTTGTAGGAATTTGATTATGAAGTAGGATGGGTCTTACAAAAATCTGAGCTTAAGCATTATTTGATTATGAGCTAGAGATTGGATATATGGATCGGAAGGTAAATTACTTAACATTTCCTGATTTGGTTTAAACATTATATAGTTGTCTTTTTGTTTACGTTTTACTTTGTTGTTTATATGCATAGATATGGAAAAATAAAGCAAATTATTTGAGGAGCTTACCCGTAATGTGTTGATTATGGAACATGAAGGGAATGATTAGGGAAGTTCTAATTCTATCAACGATATGGCATGACACAAGATGGTAAATGAAATTGATATTTTTGTGTGCTATATGTGTATCAATGGTGAAACACTAATTTTTGTGTCCAATTCTGGCTAGTAGTTTGATCCTTGAAGAATATGATGGATAAACTTTCCAACTGCAGTCTTGAGAATTGCTTGTTATTTCTGATTATAACTCAATTGTTATCTTCAGTTTGTTCGCTGTATCAACTTCTAGCAAATTTAGAAAGTTCTCTATAGCTGTGCAATGTGCTTCAATCATTCTCTTGCTTGTTTGACATTTCACATCTTTTTGTCATATGGATCTTCCATGAATACCTACAAAAGTTCAGTAAACAGATGCAACTCATGGAATAGCGAACAAACACCGATAAAAACAGATGCAACTCATGGAATAGCGATAAAAAATCGATAGAAATTCGATTTAAATAGGTTGATAATACGATAAACGATAAAAATATAAAAATACGTCAAAAATCGGGTAGCAACACGCATGAACGTTGGTTTTATTTGTAGTGTTAAGAACCATCACTTTCAGCAATTATCAATTAATACTTTTACTAATTTTTATACTAAAACTATATATAGGGTGCGTTTGGTTGGCGGAATCAGGAAGGAAAGTGACTCGAAAATATGAGATTTCGAGCTTTATTGCGTTTGATTGGGACAAGGAATCACTCTCCCCTGCAATCACTCTCTCCTAGAATCCAACTTTCCTTGACCGTTTTGATTTTCCCAAAAATAGAGGAAAGTGATTCCTTGGCTAGGGAGTGGGGAGAGTGATTCCCCCTTAGAAGAAAAGTTAATTTTTTTGTTAAATGACATATTTGTCCAAAACTAATTATAAAAAATAACCTAATAAAGTGTCTTCTTCCTTCTCTGTTTTCTAAAACTTCGTCAAATTATATTAATTACAAAAAAAAATATTAATTACACAAAAATTGTAATTAATTACATAAAAATTATAATAAATACATAAAAATTATTTTAATTACATCAAAATTAGAATAATTACATCAAAATTATAATAATCACATAAAAATTACATAATAATGATGTAAATAATAATAGTTAGAAGAAAATACGGTTAGGAACAGGAACAAATCATCCAAGAAATCCCGATCCTAGACTTGTCTATTATTGCAGTTATATTTTTTTGCATTGCTAGAACAATATGTGTCATTTTTCTATAATTTTCAAGGACTCTAATATGAAGATTATGTCATTTGTCATGTTCTTTAACTTGCAAAAAAACATAGTCATAAAGCAAAATTATTTGATATTTTAATTGTTGAAAGATAGACAATTAAATAGAGAGAAAGTCTAACGTGTTTAGAGAAAACTGTGTAGCACAGTATATATAGAAAAAAATAATTAGACACCTAATAAGATAACAAAAGACACTTAATAAGATAACAAAGACACAAATATAGAAAATGATAAAATAGTCAATTTGTTTTACTTTGCTTGAGGATTCTCAAATACAAAACAAACACAATAATATTACTTTCCCGGAAATCTTAAATCCCAACCAAACACAAAAAATTAACATTATCCTCAATCATACTCCCGGGTATCACTCTCCCGGGAGAGTGATTCCAAGGGAGAAAGTAGCATTCCATGAACCAAACGCTACCATAAAGTATTTACATTCACTTCGTAGTTATTTATTTAGATAAAAATAATAATATAACATTATTAGGAAAGGATAAACCCCAATCATATTTAGACATATTTGTTATTACAATTTTATTAGTAAATAAGTTAGTATCCTAAGCATTATTTTACTCCCCATCATATGTGAATATGGGTAATTATTTACATTAAAATTTTAATTTTTTACCAGTATCCCAAGCATTATTCTACTCTCCATCGTATGATAATTGATGGACAGTTGCTTAAAGTAATTGTCGATATCACTACTCATAAAAGACTGATCACCAACCTTTTTCTTAAAAAAAAAGAATTTACTTATTAATTTTTAACCTTACCTAAAATTACCACCAATATTTTTTCTAATGATGCAAAGGTTAGTCAGAGGCCGAACTAGGGGTGGGCTAGGGGGGGCAAGCCTGCCCAATCCCTGACCCAAATTTTATATATATATACTTATTAATTATTTTTATATTTATTTTAATTTTTATTAATAATTATTAATTAATAATGAAAGTTAAGGGATTCAAAATTTAAATTTACAAAATTAATAAGAAAATATTGGTATATATCTTAACAAATTATATTTTTACTAATAAAAAATATTACTATATTTAATACATATACTTGTTTGGTACAATTAGAATTTTAGGAAAGTGAAAGTTTCAGATCAAATTAATTTTTTATTTTATTTTAATCGAAGGTGATCGTGTATGTATTTTATTTCCAAGAACTAAGGTTGAGCGTGGACCCGTCGGACCCGTCAAACCCATCAAACTCGATACCATCTGACCCACTAAACCCACTGATCCGTCAGACCCGTCAATTTAACCAACCCGTCATAAAAGTGATAGACGGGTTGGCTCGGGTGCGGGTCTAACCTATTAAACCCGTAGGTATACCCGACCCGTCACAATATACCAATCACCTATCATATATAAACTTATTACACCCCAATCTCATTACTCATTACCCACCGACCCGTTGACACGCCAACCCATCTATGCAACTACCCGTAACTTTTTCACTCGTAGGTGTAGGTAGATTTATTAGAAATTTAACTGCCCCAACCTGGCCCGCAACCGTGGATTATCTAAGAGGTGGGTTGGGTGTTGGGTCATGATTTTCAGAGACCCGACTAGGCGGGTTGGGTGTCCAATTTTGCTCAAACCCGACCCATGCTCAGCCCTAACAAAAACCGTGTTGGTGAAGTTATCTTGTTATTTCTTTTATTTTGATATAAAAAAATATAGTATACGTGTATAATTATTAAGTATTTCGTCAATTAGTAAAAGTTATCATATATATTATAATTTTTTTGTATGTTAATATTAGTTCACCCAAAAAAAAAAAGTTTTGGCTCTGGTTAGTGGACTGACTTTAAAAAAAAAAAACTCATGAATGTAAGAACTCTCTTATTTAAAGTGAGACATCTGATGATTTGTGGGAGAAGGCACCCGGAGGTCCTCACAGTTATTATTTTCATTTTAGTTGGTCCCTAAAGTGATTTTTGGCTCAATTTAGTGTTTGACGTTATCCCCGTTAGTCACGACAGGTCCCCGCCGTCAAATTTGACACTAACGGACACTAACAGCCGTTAACTCCGAATTTTTTATTATTATCTCTGAAAAAGCAATGACACTGGGCCCACTAACCAGATTTTTCAGATTTCTTATTTTGTTAATATCTAAAATATTAATTTTATTAATTAGTTAATTTATTTTTAAAAAAAATTAATAAAACTTTAAGTTAAAAAAACAAAAAGAATATATTATTAATTAGTTAATTTATTTTTTAGCGTTATATTGCCGAATAATATTAAGAAATGACTATATATAGTCAGCAAATAAATCCAAACATAAAGAAAAAATTAAATACTTTTGGAAATTATCAACTATTTTTACATTCAATCAATGATGGTTACATGAACTCGACAAATATAAAATAAAAAGAAAATAGCCTGAGTTATTGCGATCTATCTTGCCAAGTTCTCACAATCAAAAAACTTGATCAAATTACATGTCTCCATTTCATCATCATTAGATGTTCATCATCATTAGTTATTGCCTGAAAACAGGTGCGCAGGTAAATGATAATCCTCTGTCCAATACATCAAAGTGAAAGGAAAACTCCTGGACAGGTTTTCCAAGCAGGAATAGCATCCATTGCTCAACTCCAGGATGATTGCTTTACCCAGAAATAAGCAGAAGCATACATCAAAAATCAAGAAGGAAAAAAAAATCCCAATACAGCAGAAGCATACATCATAAACAATCCAGCCACAAATCACCAAAACTCAACCTCTTTGCCACCATTCCTATGTAATTAATTCTTGAACAATATTGATTTTAATTCTTGCTTTACCCAGAAATAAGCAGAAGCATACATCAAAAATCAAGAAGGAAAAAAAAATCCTAATACAGCAGAAGCATACATCATAAAAAATCCAGCCACAAATCACCAAAACTCAACCTCTCTGCCTCACCTCAATCTCCCTCTCTGCCTCGACTCAAATCGACAACCACCAAACCAATCACCAAAATCAATCATCAAACCAACAAATCACCCACCGCCGGAGCAAATCATCAAATTAAACTCCACAGCCTCCACAAAATCGAACCAAAAATCCATTCAGTCCCCATCCCCTCTGCCAAACCTGAACCAAACCACTGCAGCCACCGTTCCTCAACCCAGCCGCGAAACAAACCGAAATCCCCATAAATCACCATAAAATAATAAATCTAGAAAATCTGGGTTTTGTGGTGTGTTTGGAGCCGGTGCTTGCTCCTCCTCTTGTGAGTACCATGGCTTGATTTTGGAGGTTTGGATTTAGGGAGCTGGTTAGGGTTTTGAGAGGAAGAAGAAGATGGCTTGGTTTTTTATTTTTGGAATAAGGAGGTAGTGGGAATCGGGAGAATGTGTGTGTAATTGTGGTAAATGGGACAATGTAATTCTTAGTGATTTTAGGAAAAGAAAACGAAATCATGTGGGATTAAGAAAAAGATTTTGGAATTTTAATTATTCTTTTAGTTTTTTTAACTTAAGTTTTATTAATTTTTTAAAAAATAAATTAACTAATTAATAAAATTAATATTTTAGATATTAAGAAAATAAGAAATCTGAAAAATTTGGTTAGTGGGGCTCAGTGTCAGGTGCTTTTTCAGAGATAATAATAAAAAATTTGAAGTTAACGGCCGTTAGTGTCGAATTTGACGGCGGGGACCTGGCGTGGCTAACGGGGATAACGTCAGACACTAAATTGAACCAAAAATCGTTTTGGGGACCAACTAAAATGAAAATAATAACACATGGATCGATTCCTTTAAGACCTATATGGTGGGCTAGGGGTGCTAGGTCCGTTAATAAGCGGGTCAACCTATTTTTCATTTAAAATATTGTGGAAAAATGATTTTGGGCGGTTTCGAACTATCTCCCCGTCGACACAATGCGATCTACCATCGCACCACCACCATTTTTCTGGCATTAGAGGACATTATCAATAGTTATCAGACAGAATCGGTAGAGAAACCGTGACAATTTTGGTCCTATTCCCCATTTCAACAATAATAATCTTTTTTAAATCAACAAATTTGTTAAATATACTATTTCTAATATTTCTTATTTATACTAATTTGGTTCTACTATTACTATTAATTCATTTTTTTTGAGTGACTAAAAAATAATAAAAAAGGTAAAAATATGGAGAAAAAAATACATTTATTTTTTAATAAAAATGATACTAGTAAATCTACAGTATCAATCGGATTACTCGATAATATGTGAATGAACGAAAAAATAGTTAATAGAACAATAAGATACAAATACAAAGCGTTAGGATTGTAAAGTTAACTTATTATGATGAAAACTAAACCAAAAACAATAAAATACTGATGGAGTGAATTTACAAACTGGCTAACACGGTGAAGTTTGGATTACTCTGACACGAAAATCGATTTGGACACTACATTTAAAAAACAAGGTCAAACGGATTGTGCTCGATCCACCCTAATTTTAGCGGGTTGGATCCGAGTTGAGTCGTTTGTTGGACGAGTCATATTTTAAACGGGTCAGGTTGATCCGATTGACCTATTTTGCGACTCCTATTTTAATTAGTCGAGCTCGAAAAAGAATAAGGGTACTAGGTGATGTGTTAAAAAAATGTAACAATTTCCTTATTTCCATAGTAAAATTGAAAAATATAGTAATAAATAATTGACATGGAACTAATTAAAAAATAAAAAAACTATAATATAGTAAAAATATTTTCTTCAAACCCCAAACTCCACGCAGTACTTAATAAAATGATCTGTTTAGTTAATTGAAGGCGAAATAATATTTATTTTGGGACAGAAAAGTTGGGGAAGTATCTATATCATCAAGGTTTATTAAAATTGATAAAAAAAGTCAATGAAAATAAAATAATAAAATAGAGTAAAATTTATACCGATTACAAAGAATTAAATAGCATTACAAAAAAAAATAGCTTGAATAAAAATAATTGATAATAAAACCTAACTAGAAGAAAAACGTTTAAGAAATAAAATATTCATATGATAGATGGAAAATTAAAATGACGTTGGTGGTATAGTTGATTTGATGAACCAAAATAAATTTTGATGTCATGATCGATGATATAGTTGAGAGAGAGAATATACCTCAGAGGCAAAATTATTTTTATCCTTTTATTTAATTATCCTTCATAGTGACATAATTTACTTTTTTATTTAAAAAAATATCACGACAGCACCAAATGTCACTTAGTAAGAGTGTATTTGGTTTTTATTGTGCTGTGTTGCGCTGTGTTGTGAATATTGTATTGCGTTGTGTGGTATGGTGTAGTGTTGTGCTGTGCTGTAAAATGAAACAAGTAAGTTGTTTGGTTAAAAACTAATGTGTTATGCTATGAATTGTTTTAATTAAAATGAAATGATCTCTCTTGTTATAATAGAAATCTAATATACAGATCCTTCTCAATATATTAGAATCCAATACTTTTATAACAAATATTTTATATTATAAGAGGATTTTCTCAAGCATCACCAAGATAATTACATGCCATGGTCATGGTGTTTACATAGATTGTCTGATGGTTATGTATAGTTTACATATAACATGTGGATAAAGACATCCACCTAAGAGACAGATTAAAATCTACGGTATTTACTAAGAAGATATGTACTTAGATATAGTAAAACATACGTATAATTTATTTATTTTTCAACAGAATGTGTATACAAATCAAGAGTGTATTCCTAGTTAATTTACATAAAGAAAAGTCTTACAAGGATAATGTACACATAGGCATTTTATTTAGTATTTCTTTAACCCTATTTTACAAACCTTCTAATACTTTTCAGTCTTATAATTAATCAAGAGGACGATTTTAGTTTCCCCTTATTACGAGTCAAACTCAAAAACCACCCTGAACAATCCTGAGCCTCACGAACCATGCAAACACCTCCTATGCATTAAAATAGTTATATTAAAAATGAAAACTTATTTTTATTGATTTTCGTAAGTAAAATACCTAGTTTTTTAAACTTATTTTATCTCTTTATCTTTAATTGATAAAGATACATGAATATGTTTTTTTTTTAATTTCAATAAAATAATCATTTTATTATTTTTTCCATTAATATTTTTTAATAGGTGGTGTTTGTAACTTTGTATGAGTCGTGAAGCTCATGATGCAAAATTATTTTTTTTATGATAATGAATAATATAATCAGTTTTTTTATGATTTATAGATAGTTGTAAATCTTGCCTGAGAACGGCAGAGGAGGAGGAGGAGAAACGGGGGCAGATCTCATATCTCTTCACCGGATTCAAATTCAAATCAAAAAACTTTTTTTTCTTTTTATCAGAACCAAAAACCTTGTGAATTGATACAGAAGCAATTACCAGAAAAAAGGAGGGCTATATATAATTATATTTACTTAGGGAAAAAAAGTAGGAATCTCAGGTGGGGCCGGACACATGTAACCGTGTTGGAGTTGTGTGGCGGGCCTGGTGGCTCCCATATGTTTTGCAATCTAGGAAAACAACAAAAAATTGTCACTTCGTTGTCGGTTTGATTGTCTCTGTCATAACTCAGTAGTATTAAAAGAATCGGATCTTGTGACATCGACTCGTGTCGGTTTGAGCCGTCAAGGAATGCCACAGTTGATTTATTATCTCTCCTCACTGTTGTAGCCTTGAGGTCAACTAATTTATAATATAATCAATTAAAATTATTTAATATAATTAAAAAAATAACACAAAAAAATATCCTTAAGTAGTTTTAACCATTCTTTCTTATTTTTCCCCCCTAACTATATGTTCTAGCTCCGTCTCTAGTCACATGGTACCCGAACAAAAGGTTTGACATTGAGAAATTTTGACGCAACAAGGCGAGAACAACAGTAAAAAGGAAAACACAGAGAAAAGAAGAAGAAGATCGCAAACTTGAGTTGCTTTAGATTTTACATGGCAATTACTAACACTTCTAAACCAAAATGACTTTTTCTATAGTAATATTACTGTAGAGATCGGTATCCTAACCAGGCTTGCCCTTTTTTCTTCTTCTCTTTTTTATGATCCTAAAGTAATTATTTAGTGATTAAATTAGTCTCTATGTAAAAAAAATTCAATCAAATCACCGAATGTTTATTTAGTCCCTAGGTTCGTAAAAGCTTTCCACTCAAATTCTTAGATGGTTAATTTAGTTCGTATATTAGTAATTTTTTTCCCAATCAAACTCTTATATATATAAAATGTTATATTTCTTTCCGTATTTATAAATTTAGTCTAACTAAATCGTGCATATTTCAATCAAATCTATTCCCGCGTAATTTAATCTCCTCGTTCACATAAAATTTCTAATCAAACTTAAAGTAAATTTCTAGCTGTGCACATGTATATGAAGACAATTAGGGTTTCCTTTCTTAAGAATTTAGATTTCTTGAAGAAAAGTTTGACTTGAATAGGAAATTGTGTGTCAAAACTAGGATTTATTTTCCCTTTGGCACGCAATCACGCGGCTTTTTCCTTAAATTGATGGACACAAATTGTGCCATCAAATTAAGTAATTAATTAGCCAATTGGTTTGGTTCCTTCGTAAAAAAATATTATATTATATTTTGGTTCGTTTGTTCGGGTTTAATTCCGGCCATCCGAGTAATATTAGGGCTTGTAGACTTAAAACGCAGAAAAGTGACCAATGTGATTCTTGCATGTGTCCTGTCTAGATTCTCTGGCAAGCACTTTTCAATTACAACATCTTGTTCCTTGCATTTTGGATTGAACTAAATTAACAATTACTACTCCGCTAATCGTTATTAAATTAGTGAGAGAGAAAAAACACTCAAGGAAAAATCTTCAAAAAATCACAGCAATAGCAATGCTTAACATATGCGTATTACTAAGAATTTGCTTTGTGTTTACAGCTTAATTATTTCAATAAGGATTTACTACCTCTCTCAAAGTTGGTCAAGGAAGCAACTAAACTAAGAAACTGGGTTTTATATTAAGAGTTACGTGTGAATATTGCTTATAAAAAAAGGGTAGGGTTAAAAACAATCACTCTGAGAAAACTATCCGTTAATATTAGAGTAGTACCAGCCTACTAGGTAAGAACTCTTCGTAAAGTCCATGTATGAGATACATGTTTTCCTGGTAAAGTCCCGATCAACAGTGGGCATTTGGGCTTAGGTAATATTTAATAATATTCAATTTTGACTTATATATACACAACTATAGAAATCATGTTTAAGATCCTAATTTTTTTTGGTAAGAAATTTATATCCAATTTACTTACAAATGTTGGTCAAGCAAGCGACTAAACTAAGAGTCCATGTTTTATATTATTTTTGTTGTTTTAATTAATCAGAATAATCCGCGGTTTCACTTTATTTAAAAAGATAAGAGTTATGCATAAATGTTGCTTATAAAAAAGAGTAGTATTAACGATAATTATTTTAAGCAATTTATATAAATATAAAAAAGATGTGATGAAACTCTCATGAAAGCTTGAAAAGAAGCTACCTAAGATCCTTGAATTTCTCTTGTAATGTTACGCGGGATCCTCTTCATACCTTAAAAAATAGTATGTGTCATATAATTTCTAATTTTATATATTTTATATATTTTTTAAAAACTTATTGATTAGATAAGTTAAAAACCTTTGAGTTGCACTATTAAATTGAATTAATATGTATAATTTATTTATTTAATTAATTAAAAAATATGATATAAGTTTTTTTTTTTTAATAGTCAGAGATTTTATTAAAAGGTCATAAAAGATGACCGAACACGAACCAACAGACAAAAACAAGAAACACGGGCCAAACAAGCGTCTAAAACTACAACAGACAACGAACCAATGACCAAGCGGACACTAACAACAGGCATTACAATGAACTAACTACCCGAAACAAGTTCCAAAAAAATTAGAACCAAAACAAACAATCGTCACTCAAGTGCCAGGCCCAGGCCCAGGCCCAAGTATGCACAGTAACCCAAACCTAAAACCTTAGATCTGGTTACTATTCTCGCTGCCGCCATCGCCACCTGATCCATCTCCAACGCGACTACCTCGGCAACTGTTACTATGCCGACCGCCAATCCAACTTCAGACTCCTCACACGACGCAAAAAACCCGACCCCGTGGCCGCCATCCACGCCACCGTCGTGGCCAACCATCAGGTCGGCCCACCACAAACAGCACCACTGCTAGGGCAACCACCCCCACGCCATCGACCCACCCAAACCCTCGGACCGCCTCCAACCGGCGTCACCACGCTACCTCTGACCACAGCAACACTACAAACAAACCGGCCACCAAGACCCAGCCGGGTTCCCCCATCGTAGACTCAACAATACAATACCTCGCCATCACCGCGCCTCACCCTCCTGCAAAACACAAAACAAAACAAGACCAGCACCGCTGCCACAACCTCCGCACCTCTGTCTCCACTGATCTCCCCCGCCGATGATCGCTTCCCTTCCGGTTGTCATCCTCGCCGTCACCACAACACAAAACATCAAATCGCCAACCACCGCTGCAACTCGGATCCAGATCCGACCCCGCCAACGCCACAACTCCATAACCACCGAACCAGCCACGCAACCTCGCAGCTGTCACTCTCGCTGTCACCACGAAAAAACTAGCACCACAACCCCTAGCCGCCGTCAATGCCTCCGGCTGCATCACACAGCGTCGCCGCTCATCGAACTTCACCCACCCTCGCCATAACTCTTGCTTGGCCGAAAAGAACAAAAAGAAAATGAATGGGGGGTTGCCGCCGACCAAGGGAGAGGTCGGCGGCAGCCCAAGGAAAACCTAAAAAAGAGAAAGAGATGAGAGGATTTGATTTTTAGGATTTCCAGTAGAAGTACTTACTAGTATTTGGAAAGAATATGATATAAGTTATGGAATTTGAAAGGATTGAATTTCAATCGTATGAAATAAAAATTCTTCACAACTTAAAAAACTCTTTGGTTATTACTCTATTTAGTTAATTTAATTTGTATAATTAATTCTTTTAATACAATTTAATTAAAATGTTAGTGGTGGAATTCAAAAAGACATTGTTCAAGAATTTGAAAAGTTACTCTAGCATGATCCTCTCTATATAAGTGTTCACAAATCTTCAATTTGTTATACATCTATATTAGATGGTGCATATTTCAGAAGAACCAAGGTTAGTGTCATACTCTCTTAAGTTTAATTTTTAATTTTTAATTTTATTTTTTAAACATGTATTTAGTTAAGTATAACATAATATCTTATAGATTTTGACCAAAAAAAATCTTATAGATTATTAGAATTTCTAGATTAGAATTATGGATAATCTATCTATCTATCTATCTATATATATATATATTAAAGTATGCGGTGACCTGTGAGGAAGTCATGTAGGATTTCAAATTCTCTCTTACGATGTTCCGTATCTTCACTTGGATACTTTTTTAGTGCATGTGCATGATGTATCTTGGCATCTATGGCGGTTAATTTTAGTATATATCTTATATGTTTGTTAGTGTTGAATGGTGATTTAGTAAATATCTTTGAGTAAGTGAAGTAACGATTGATATAATTTCAACACTCAAGATTCAAGAATGATAGCGATCAATGCTGGGTGGTATTATATGGACGGGCAAATATGCCAAAAAAGTCCAAGTCGGCGTAAATTTGTTTATAGGGTTAATACTACCCAGGATCCCAAAATTTTGTCATTTTATTTTAGTTATCTCCAATTCTTCTTCTTTTTTTGGGGTTGCAAATATTATATCTGTTAATTTATTTAAATCCCAACTGTGAAAAAAATAACTAACAGAGACAAATTCCGTTAACTATGCACACGTGGCATTTTTTAATATATATTTTTATTGGCGTGGCATTTTTTATGTCATATATCATGTCATTTTTTTTATAAAAAAAAAATTCAAACACTTTTCAATTACAACATCTTGTTCCTTGCATTTTGGATTGAACTAAATTAACAATTTGATTGTCGTGTCATCATCTGAAATTACCTAAATATAAGGATGCAACATGTCACGGCCTTACTTTTCTAAAGCCCGTGCGGCACCTAGATCCTGCATCTAGGCCAACCTTCTCTCGATATAGGATCGTAATCTCCAACAACCCAATATAGCCTCCGCCCTTCATCAGCAGCGCACTACTAGTTCTCTACTCGGACTCAACTAGAAGTGGCCATCATAGCAAAGCCATCATGGCAGTGCCTATTCCATAACACGGAAGGCTCACTCGTACACCTATGCCAAACCCGTATAGGAGAAGCTCACTTAGACAAGCATACTCTCGTATCTTGCCCAGGGAAATGTGGAGAGCTGTCACACCCTAAAGACTTCCCTTCACTTACCTGATAAGGGACAATCCGTCAAATCCATGCGCCTTCAGCGCATCTTAGGATCCATGTTAAGGCTAATCTTGAACTCCAATACCTTAACACTCTCCCCCACTTCATAATGCCGATGCCCTCATCGACTAGATCTTCATTCTCTACGCTCTCCCACACTTCAATACTCATTATTCTTTTCACTCATTTCTTTTTATATTCATTATCATTCTTTTCACTCTTCCCCAACTCCTCAGATTGTGGTCTCATTGATCGTTACTCAAATACAATTTATAATGCCTAAAAATATGTGCACAAATGATGATGTGTACAGTGGTAGTCAGCGAACACAGGGATTGAGAGGGACTGATTCAAGGTCTTGAATGAAAACACAGCACAAAAACACCAAAATGTAACACTCGTGGGGGGGGGGGGGGGGGGGGGGGGGGGGGGTGGTTTACTTGACTAACTAAGTTAGCCAAGAGAGAGTTGGAGCTAACAATTCTAACTAAGAAAGCAGTATTCGAGACCTTGAGTTGTCAATTCGGGGTCCCGAAGGGTAAAGTATAGCAAACCAGTGAACAAGTCAGAATAGTAAAACAGAGAGTAAGATAAGCACAATAAATCAGATAGAGAAGGATCTTAGCAAAAGGTATTCTTAGGTTGCATTCGGGGGCCCGATCGTCATCAGCACGGAAATATTCTACTTAAGCATACATAGAAATGACATGGGGACCAGATTCCTCGGATATCCCCTACTTTTCTCTTAAGAGAAACTACCCCCCGTTTCCACATATGAGGTAATCTTGACAGCCCGCCATCCCTCCAGGCACGAATGCGGGAGGGCCATATTCAGACTGCCCATGAAGATAAGAAAAGACAGATCTAGAGCTAAAAGTCCCTCAGTTGTGAGGCTCGTGACCTTGCTCTAATTAACTACTTATCCTAGCTAGTCGAGACCACTTCAGCGCAGTTACTACTAGCTAGACGTCTACTTGTTCCATGCAACTTTCCTTTCGTATTTATCACATAGATGACAACATTCACTCATAGAAATTATCAGTTGATCAAGCCTCTAATTACCACAAGCGAAAATGTAATTAAAATGACAAGCAATTAAATATGGCAGCAAGAATATATTAAGCACATTTAGGCCTCGAATCTGCCCTTGCAACCCTTGAATTACCTTTGCTAAGAATTAAAGATTTAGCTACTCATGCTTGAAGATAAATGATTAATAATTAAAGAGAGCATAACAAGTAAAGAAATAGATTAAGGGAAGAAAATTTCACTACTAAACGTTTGAAGCCCGGCGGCAAAGGAGAAGGATACTAACAAGAACTAGAGAGATAAACTAGAGAGAAGTCTAAGAGAACTAAAAATTCTGAAATTAAATTATATGACAAAAGATTGGATGCCCTAAACTACTCCTATGATCCTCTATTTAAGCTAGAAAATACAATCACAAAATATCTTCTGCCCAACTAAGGAACAAAATGCATTTAAAGAAAGCCTATTACGATGGATCCATGCTCCCTAAAGCACAAAACTGAAAAAGCACAAAGCTGGAAAGCAAGGTCTGATTTGTCCAGCTTTAGCAGGTCTGAACTGGGCTCAAGGTCTGGAATGGTCAGAGGGTAGGTATTTTGTGATCAGTGCAGAACTCTCAGAAAAGCTTCAGAGGGGTCACGTGGAAGCTTTAGCAAGAGGACACGTGGAAATGCCGTTCTTTGCCCTTCGGGGGCCCGAATGGAGAGTCCGATTCGGGACCTTGAACGCTACTTTGAAGTAGGGACCTCGACTTTGGTCTTGAAGCTCGAATTCGCACAAAAAGGCTCCTAAAATGCATCTTTTCGCAAAAACTCCATTTTTAGGCCTAGATCTGCAATAGTAATGAAAACAAGGGTAAATTAGCAGAATCATGCCTTAAATTGGTGAGAGGAGAGGGGGGGGGGGGGGGGGGGGGGGGGAATCATGCATAAAAACATGTTATCACTCATCTCTCATTTTCTTTTCACAGCTCGTGTCTCACACTCGCCTCTGAAGAAGTGCATTCTAGGCATGATCGATATTAACTCAGTATCCGACCCCTCTTGTCGATACTCTTAGAACCTATCGATCATACCATAATGCCACATCTTCCCGCCAATCTCTCATATCTTTTATCTCTCGATCGCATGCTCACTCTTTTCATGCGGGCTGTTTTCTCTTTACTCATATCTTTATTACTCTTTCTTTTCTCCAATCTCCCTACGCTCACCAAAGCCTACTTCATAGGGTCATGGTATAGCGTAGCACTTTGTTCCCGTTCCAGCATCCAGTACCAGATCCGTTTGTCCAGCTTTCTCATGGGACAAGCGTCTCTAGCATATAGACGTGTCGTTTCTTCGAATCGACACCCTTTTGCAAGGTATCCCTTTGCCTTTCAAGGCCAGTGCCTCTGCGCATTATGTCGCATCCCTTTGAGCCGAGCGCTTTTGCGCATGATATCATAATTTTGCCCTACCGAGCCAAGCGCCACTGCGCATTATAGTTCTGCCCCATCGGGCCATGGGCCTCTGCGCAATGTGATTCTGACCGGGCCAAGCGCCACTGCGCCTTATAGTTCTGCTCCATCAGGCCATGCTCCTCTGCGCAATGTGCTTCTGCCCCACTGGGCAAAGCGCCTCTACGCATGATAAATCTGCCCCACCGGGGCAATCGCCACTACACCTTATAGTTTTGCCTCATTGGCCATACGCCACTGCGCATTACAAATTCTCTTACTGGCTCAAGTCCGTCTGAGTCAGTGGTTCTCATCTGTAATATTTTTAAATATTTTTTTTTTTTGTTTTGTATTTTGTTTTGTTTGTATAGATGGTTTGTCATTTGTGCATTTCCTCCCCCACTTCAATCATCGATGTCCTCATCGATTCATCTCTATGGGTTGACTCGCACATCCTTGCATTCGTCGAATACGCAATGCAGAGATCAAGACAATCTCTAACGGAACACTTCCTTTTTGATTTCTTGTCCATCATTACTCGCTCAATTCCCACTACCTGAATCAACCTTCCATATCACATGGTTGTTATATCAAAACTCGTACTCGCATTATGTCCGACTTGAGTTGTGCATTCTATTAACCATTCCATGGACTAGAAACACTAGCTACCCATACAATAGTCTAAGGACTCTAGCTACCTATAGTATGGACTAGAAACACTAGCTACCCATAACAATGGACTAGGGACTTTAGCTACGCAGAGTACGAACTATGAACTCTAGCTACCCATCATATGCGTTAATAGTCTCACTCCTCAGTCTACATAATCGCTGATACTTTCGTATCCAAACTCACCTCATGGTTCTATATTATTGGGTCCCGTCTTTCCCTCGAGGCTCTAGGATAACCTACCAACACAATACCACATCTATTGTCTCACGCTTCCCACTTCTTGACATTCTAACATTATAAGTATGATTTCTCCTCAAAAGGTTCTTCATGCTTATTATGTAGAATTCATTATGGTTGTCATGACGAACATAGATTGGCCTCCTTTTTTGTCTCGATACAACTCGTATTGGATCTTATTGCTTGATCACTAAGTGGTGCATACAATACAAAAGACAACAACTAGTTTTCTCCGCATTTCTCACCCTCATGCATGTTTCCTCCAAACACCAACCACCACATTCTCATCTAGCGCATTTTGCCTCTAGGTTCTCACTCGTCGTTGTCATATCCACGCCTCACACATAATGTTGGGTTAACATTTTACTAGCATCCACGGGTTCAAAATTCCTGTCAACTTACATTCTCACATCTTGACATCATAAGATATTATTGAACTCAGGCTCTCCGAACTTTAGTCCCTCGAGCTTTCGCTTCACAAACTTTAGTTTCACCACTTTAGCTTCTCAACCTTCGCTCCAGGTTTTCTTGCAAGGGAATCCGAAAGGAAGCTACCGGTGGCACCTGTGTCAATGAGGGTCTCCATGGAATAACATCCCATTTGAATTGTCACATAAATTTCCCTTCGTCATCTCCTCTCTGGCCAACTGTTTCTTTTAGGTCGATAAGAACTCTTTTCTGAAAGGTTTTCACCCTCGATGGTCTCTTCCTCTGGTTCTAAGTTCATATATCCTTGAACCGCCTACAACGCACTCAAGGCAAGCACTCGGCAGCCTTGTGGGGACCTTCACATATAAGGTACGTAGTGGTCCCCTGAATGAAATTGAACAATCTGTCGGCCTTCGACATCTCCTCAATACCAAACATAAGCGTGGAATGTTTGATCACAAATTCTCGCACAGAAACTGTTTGCACAAGGTCGCGCAATCCCACACGGCCAACATATTCCACATCCTCTGGGAAAAATGCTGCCCTCAACTCTGCTTTGGACTTTTCTCACATGGCAATACTATTGGCGCCTGTACCAGAGATTTTCGGCGCGAGTCCTCCACCATACTTTAGCATCATCAGGTAGAAGCATTACTACAATCATCAGTCTTGACTCATTTGACATAACCTGGCAGACTTTGAAATGGCTTTCTGCGTCAAACGAGAAATGATCTATCTCTTTCGCGCTCCTCACTCCATTATAGGGTTTTTGGTTGAAAACTTTTGCACTTATTTAGTTCAGTCATTCCCATTACCAAAGGCTATGAAAATTCCTTTACTCAATTTCGGTAAGTTTACCCTGTATCACAATCAGGGAGGCGTTCAACAGTCCCACCTGATACGATCCTAGGATTGCATCTAGCCCTAGTGCGCATCAATGCCGAGAGACAGATAGCCATGGAGCCAAAGCACGCGAGGGAGCGAGCTAAGAGGGCTACAATGAGCCAAGTGAGGTTAGAAAGAGCCCATAGGGCAGAGTTGAAGGTTAGTGGATGAAGGAAACACATGCTAGGTCAAGGTACACGCATAGCACATGCGCATAAGTCATTCCTAGCGACAGTCTAGTCAACACAAGAGAAAGTGACCCTAACGAACTCCGAATTGAATTCTGTCAAAAATAAAAGATTCCTCAGAGTGTTAGGAAGGTTGTGTCCAAATTTCAGGTCAATCGGACAAGGGAATAAAAATTTATGGTGGGTTAACTTTCAGTCACACAATAGGAGCGCGAACAAGGACATTGGTGAATTGACACCAAGCCAAAACGCAAACCAGTCGAGCGTTTGGACTAATTCAAATTGCATTATGTTTCTTAGTCCAAGAGCTAGTTCGTGTCAAGATTTGGGCTCCACGCACGAGCGAATTGGAAGATGGCCCATGGAGAAGTTCAAGTGCGACAAGGAGAAGAACTTCAAGTCCGACTAGGAGAAGGAGATGAATTCGGACTTGAGAGTGGAGGCGGTTCAAGGAGAAGAGTCTAGAAGACTTTTGCACATAATTAGATAGATTAATATTGTATTTATTTATTTAATTAAGTATAGTTAAGTTAGGAGTAGAATTCCTAGTCTTAGTCGAAATAGAAGTTGTACTAGTTTGAAACTACTTGTATTTTGCGCCTATATAAAGGCTGCGTTTTCATTAATAAATTAGATCAGATTTTCCACATAAACACCTTACCAAATTTTCGTTTCATCATTCTACCATCTTATTGTCTTGATCTCCGGAGCAAGCCGTCCTTGTGTTAACTTAGTCGTGGACTCGGTTAGGGCTAGTGAAGCGTGGCGTTTGTGGATTCAAGCGTGGAAGGAGCGTGAGCTAGTGTGTGCGGACCAAAGCATGGCACTTACAGGGATAAGTGTGGAAGGAGCGTGAGGATCGTGTTTGCGTTCACAGGGTTGATCGTCGTTGCTAATATTCACAGGGTTGAATATTGATTGCTAACAATTACAAGGCTGATTGTTGGTGTTGCTCTCGTTTACAGGGCTGAGCGTTAGCGTTGTACGTACTACAGGGCTAGGCGTACATCGGCGGGAGTACTACAGGGCTAGGCGTTCGTGACAACCTCGACTTTGCTCAAACAGGGATTTGCAAGTCATTAACCTCAATTAGTAGTATGGGATACTAATTGATTCAAGGAAGCGTTCAAGAAGGGATTTTCGTCAATTCCGCGCCCCAAACCTACAAGAGAACAAGATTCACTTATGCGCCTCGGGTTCTAACCTAGCACCCAAGGATCGTATCACCACCTTCTCGTCGGTCTCGTGAAACGTGTTTCACGCTTCCTTGAGATTTATCTTGCAAATCATCCACCCTAATTCCAGTGGTGGTAAGTGCCTCAGTCACTTCTCTAATATCTGCCCTCTCCAACAGTTCATCGAGATTTCCCTGGAAGTCACACTCCTTTTCTGGGGTTCGACCTCCCAAGGTTAAAAGACTCCTTGTTAATTATGCTTCTAGCGTCTCCACGCGTCGAACCCGTTCTGCAAAGAGACAACATAGTTCTACATTCTCTTCGACAGAGAGATCATTATCGGCGCTCTCACCTTTGAACAGTTCATCGTATTGGGTCAGACAGGATTCTAGCATCTCAATGCGTCTATCCCTCTCAAGTATTTGTTCCAACGTTACTTGTGACTGCAAAGAGCCAACACCTGGAGTCCTCTGATTCTATATCCATGCATCAATCGCATTCACGCAATTCTTTAGTTCAGTGCACCTGACTTTCGAAGACTTTGTCATCTCAAAGAAATCGAAATAGCTCCGCTACCATTTATCACGACCTTACCTTCCTAAAGCTCGTGTTGCGCCTAGATCCCGCATTTAGGCCAGCCTTCTCTCGATATATGATCGTAATCTCCAACAACCCAATATAGCCTCCGCCCTTCATCAGCAACGCACTACTAGTTCTCTACTCGGACTCAACTAGAAGTGGCCATCATAGCAAAGCCATCAGGGCAGCGCTCATTCCATAACACGGAAGGCTCACTCGCACACCTATGCCAGACCCGCATAGGAGAAGCTTACTTAGACAAGCATACTCTCGTATCTTGCCGAGGGAAAGGTGGAGAGTTGTCACACCCCGAAGACTTCCCTTCACTTACCTGACAAGGGA
The DNA here is from genome assembly GCA_963691705.1 of Viola odorata. Classification (NCBI taxonomy): domain Eukaryota; kingdom Viridiplantae; phylum Streptophyta; class Magnoliopsida; order Malpighiales; family Violaceae; genus Viola; species Viola odorata. The sequence continues at coordinate 49,577,772 of OY829543.1, read as the reverse complement.
CAATCCGTCAAATTCATATGCTTTCGGCGCATCTCAGGATCCATGTTAAGGCTAAGCTTGAACTCCAAAGTTTAGACCTTAACACAGCACGTCCACTGTCACGTGGCCAGTTTAATTGTCGTGTCATCTTCTGAAATTACCGTATTATGATTTCGGAGTAAAATGTTTGGAATGGGCCGGTTAACGTATGGCGTGTACACAAAAAAGTCCTGCAAGTCGGCATAAATGTATATATACGTCATAATTACCATTTTCTTTTAACCTTTTTTCTTAATTTCTCCCTTTTTCTATTTAAACCCATGAGGCCATGAATAGAAAGAATCAAGAGAGAGATACTAAACCATAGATACAAGATGAGTTCCCTCGTCATCGTCATCGCTCTTGCCGTTTTCGTCTCCGCCCTTGCCGTTGATGCCCCTCCTCCTCCTCCTCCTCCGATCTCAGGCATGCAGTAGTAGTATAAATTTCATTTCATTTTTGTCTCTAGATATATAGGTTAATTTCAGCATTACAATTTTATTTTTTATTTTTTATCATCATCTTATGATCAATTTAATAAATTGTCTTATATACTTGTTTTTTTTTTGTTAGCTGATCTTGCGCCGCCCTATGCACCGCCGGGCTACCCCCCACCGCCTCCACCACGTTGTCACGGCAGGATTTTTTCTGCAAACTCCACATCACCAATATTCCTACTTCAAAATCATATATCTAACCATGGATGGTAATTTTTCTCCTTATGTCAGTCTATATATAAGGATGAAGTTAAGATATTTTTTGGTGGGTTTATATTTTTTTTAGTGCACTTCATGGGTCCAAGCCTTATAAATCTTAAAATAATTGTTTTTATTTAACAACCCCAGCCTTATAAATCTATTTAATAATTAACCAAATTTTATACTATTTTCTTACCCCTTATGTAAAAAACCCCTTATGTAAAAAAGAGAGTACATTTTTACTGTAGGACAGTATAATTACATATTTTTAAATATATTCAGAAAGATTATTATTTTGAAACAAATTACAATACAGATAGTAATAAAAAAGTAAATATAATACTACAAAACCTTAATCGACGCTATTCGAGATCTTCTAAAATTGTAATATGTTATATACGTTTGGTAAACTATAGGGTTTATATTATATAGTTTATCCACGGCTATTAGAACCTTTTTTGAAATCCAAATTTAGCATCTATCAGCTGTTTTTTTCAGGTCTTACATCGAATTCATGGGCGTCTCCATTGTAGCATACTATATGGGATCTGATTTGTTTCTGAAGTACCTGCCGGATTTGGGCTGGAAACTGTGGTCCAGATTTGGATGTACCATCTTCGGGCCTAGGCCCAACAGCTTCGCTACTAAGCTTTGGACTACAATGAAAACCCAAACTGAAAATTGGGGGACTGTAGAAGGAAGAATTGCATAAAGTAAATCATAATTCCTGAATGGGGTGGGCTCTTTTGTTTTGCACATTTTGTACAAGAGAAATATTGTAATAATTCCTTAATACTCTTCTCTTAGTGGAACTGTTTTTAATATTTTTTTTATAGAAATTTCAGATAGAATGTTGATGTTATTTGATATTAAACAATTAAATTTATTTTTTGATTATTTTATTTTTAATTTAATAAGTAACATTATTCTTCTACATTAATTGCAATTAATAGTTCTTTTAATGCGGATTATAATTTTAATGTTATGTTTTTATGTAACTAAATATTTGTAGTAGTATAAAAATCAATAATTTATGCTGTTAAGAAGAAGGAAAAATCATAATTTATTTAATTGTTATTTTTTATTTATATTTATTAACTATTAGTAACTTATTACCTTATTACTTTGGTCTCACAATTGAGTGAATCAAAATCTTCAATTACCTTTGGGAGGAATTAAAAATTTAGTTCGGTGTGAAAGAAGTTTAACAAAATCATAAAATATAATAGGAATATCATGTTCTGTTCGTAGAGAAAATAAAGATAAAAGACAGAAAGAGAGAGTCCTCGTAGCAGAAGAGACAAAGATAAAAATATATAAGTACTTAATCTTTGTTTGAATCTTAAATCCTTCTATTTCTTAGCTTCAGAGAATTAATAACAAACTTTTTCCCTTTTCTGCTTCTATTTTTTCTGTTGGGATCATATAATCATACCGTCAGATTGCTGAAAAAATCGAAATGATAAGAGAATGTTTATAAACGGAGAATTTTCTGAAAAAAGTTATAAATTTTAGAAAACTGAAAATATTTTTGAAATTGTATTTTAGTAACTTTTTTCAAAATGGAAAAATCTCTTAATTAACACTGAAAATTAGAAACACCTAAAATGAAGTTTTTCAATTTTTTCAAAACCATTTTTCTAATTTTTTTTACTCCTACTCAACCGGCCTATCTTGTTAATCTAAAAAATAAACAATGGGAAAAAACAACCCAAAGCACTATCAACCACTCACTTTTCTCTTCAAACCATTATCTCTTTTTCCCTTTCTCTCTTAATAAATCTGACCGTTTTTTCAAAACAATGCACAACTTTCTCCTTTAACTTGCACACTGTGGGCGCCGCTGCACGTTTTCCCAAGTGTAACAACACGTTTTCTTCTGGCTCCAATTTCTATCGCGTCCTCTCTAAAATGGGAATAATTGCTTTCTTTTAGCCAAATCACCTCTTTTATGGCTCATATGTACATAAAATGTTAGAATACCCTTTTCAAATATATACCCAAAATGTTAGAATCTAATAACAGGTTATGCATATCCAATCAGGAGTAGGGGTGTTCATCGGTCGGTACCGTAATATTTCGGTATAAAAATTTCGGTATTCGGTATACCGAACTAAAAAAATTAAATACCGTACCATAGTTTTGATTGATCGGTACCGTAATTTTATTACCGAAAAAATTTCGGTACGGCATTACGGTAATACCGAATCACCTAAAACTACTTAAAGTTGTGAATAAAAAAATGCATTATTGATCACAATAAATTGAGATACAGTGACCAATTAAATATAAATAGGTGTGTGGGTGGGATTTGGGAGATTCTAGGTTTCTAATTAATTAGGATTTAGGATTAATAGGTGTGTGCTGCCACTGCCAGTGCTGGTGTGGTGGTGCCGTGGTGGTGGTGGGTGGAATTTTGGTAATTTGGATTGAATCCAAAAAGATGATAATATCCAGAATAAGATGAGCAAACACGGGAGTGGGACTTGGGAGTTGAGTTGAGATTTGGGAGTAAATACTAATAGAATAGAATAGAATAGATTATAGAGCAAAGAAATTATTTCGGTTCGGCAGGTACGGTAACTGCAAAATTTTATATCATACCGTACCGAACTTTTTTGGTATGGTATTTCGGTATACCGTACAGTAAAAAAAAATTAAAAAATATCGACCGAATCGAGTAAATTTCGATACGATATTATGATAATTTCGGTACAGTCGATATTTGCATAGCCCTAATCAGGAGTATAACTAACGACATTAGGAACTTCCTTGAGTATGTGTGATAAAAATTATTTCTTATATAATGTCTAGAATTTTACATACAACTCTTTTTAATGTTTAATTACATATCAAGTTAAAATATTTAGAAATTAACAATTTTAACCAAGTAAAGAATATACTTAAATTTGACTCATAGAATAAAGAACTATTATAACGATAGGAAACAACATCTAATAGTGAATAGTTGTAAACAATATGTTCATTTAATTCATTTGAATTATTTTAATTATAAGTAGTATATCAATTATTAGAATTTATTAATTAATTCAAAATTTTAATTAAAATCCTGCATAATTTAATATCAAACAGCCCGTAATGCAATTAAACTGATTTTCATTCAACAAAGCAAGGATGTTAAACGACATGACGAACGGTATAACTATAAGCCACAATTTTTATTCGAAGCCAGTCAAAAGTAGGAAAAATGAAATCCCAATTTGATGAGATTTGCTAGCGAAAAAGTGGTTGTTTGAAATTGAAACGTGTCCCCGCAACATGTCGTTTATTATATGGGGTGGGATGAGATATTTCAATATTTGTTTAATAAAGAGAAAAACAAAAAAGAGGATAAAGAAAAGGAAGGAAAAAAATAATTATTAATTTTGGTTGTGTATTACGGCAGAAAGAAAGAAAAAACAATTAAAATTTGCAGAGAGATGAGAGGGAAATTATTTTAAAATTAATATTATAGGTTAATTATTCTAAAATTAGATGAGATTGATCAAATGCAGATTCAAAGATTAATAAGGTCAGTTAAGTCTCATGCGTACTCATATTCATACTTAAAATGCCTCTATTAAAAAGGATGTACTTAGCTACTCAAACTCATCATTGAAAGTAAAATAACAATGTATTAAGATAATAAAAATCCTTCATTGCCGAATGAGCTGAGTGTATGTGAAAATGATGATAGAAAACTAAAGAGGCATCTTTGGGCCCAAACCTGGCAGGTACTTGTGAACGAGGTCAGATCCAACATGGTATGCCAGGCCCACAATGGAGAAGCACAAGGGGCAGATCTCATTATTTATTTTCAATGCATTCAATCAAAAATCAAAAACTTCTCTTATTTGTTATGAGAACAAAAATGTTTTCCTCGAAAGTTAATTAATCGCCTAAAAAAGTTGATACTTAAGTGAATTTTTTATGATCCCACCAATAATTTTGAAACTTATTTTGGTGGCATTCCCAGATCAACTTTGAATTTAGTAGGGAAGAGTGAAGTTGTCCGATTTGATTTATTGATGGATTCACTTTGTCTAAATTGAAATGGATAATAATACACAAATCCTGAAATTCTTGTTTGAGCTGGGTTTGACTATTTAGTAATCTACTTCCAAAACTTTGTACTTTAAATAGGTAATAACCTTGTAGTTTAAATAGAGTATTTTCAATTTGAGTTGTAAGAAAGCCCATAAAATAGCAACAACACCTTAAAGAAAAAGATTCCAATATCCAACAATCAAAGTGCATCGATTCAAAATAAAAAAAATATGAAGGGTACCCGCATTTTCTATGTGGTGTTTACATAGATTGTCTGATGGTTATGTATAGTTTACATATAACATGTGGATAAAGACATCCACCTAAGAGACAGATTAAAATCTACGGTATTTACTAAGAAGATATGTACTTAATTATAGTAAAACATACGTATAATTTATTTATTTTTCAACAGAATGTGTATACAAATGAAGAGTGTATTCCTAGTTAATTTACATAAAGAAAAGTCTTACAAGGATAATGTACACATAGGCATTTTATTTAGTATTTCTTTAACCCTATTTTACAAACCTTCTATAATTAATCAAGAGGACGATTACGAGTCAAACTCAAAAACCATCCTCAACAATTTTTGTTCTTTTTTTTGCATCCTGAGCTTCACGAACCATGCAAACACCTCTTATGCATTAAAATAGTTATATTAAAAATGAAAACTTATTTTTATTGATTTTCGTAATTAAAATACCTAGTTTTTTAACTTATTTTATCTCTTTTATTTTTAATTGAGTAGCTAAAAGGAAGAAAAAAAACACATACATGAATATGTTTTTTTTTTAAATTTCAATAAAATAATTATTTTATTATTTTTTCCATTAATATTTTTTAAGAGGTGGTGTTTGTACGACTCGTGAAGCTCATGATGCAAAATCAATTTTTTTTTGTTCAAGAAGATTTTTCAATTTAATCATAAGTTTGAAGGGGGAAATAAAAAATCTCCCCTTAGTATCGGAATTGTTGAGCGGCAACCCGAAAGGTACGTCCAAGCCCAAAACACACTTTTGGGCCCAAATCCGGCATGTACTTGTGAACAAGGGCCCATCCCAAATGGTATGCTACTGCGGAGAAGCAAATGACTTGGAAGAAATAAGTGCTGCCAAAAAAGAAAAATAAAATAATAATATTAAATTTTCCCTTCATTCTCTCTTTCAGAAATTTGTTACACAATGAAATAATTTTTATTGATCATAATTTATAAAAAAAAGAAATTAAAATGTTTTGAAAATTAAATTACCTCCCATTATCATACAAATTAGTTTGAAGTAGGGATTGTAATGGCATCATACTGTAGTTTCCATCAAAATTCCCACCGTGAGAAGATGGTGGCGGAGGCGGAGGAGGGTAACCTGGTGGTGGATAAGACGGGGCGTACACTGTGTAACAGAAAAAATAATCAATAAACACATAAAATTATATAGTCCAATGTATTAATTCATATCATTTTTATAAAATAAAATCATTAATGATAATTAATAACATAACTAATTTTTTATGATTTACAGATATATTACATAAAATGGTTGTAAATCTTGCCTGAGAACGGAGGAGGAGGAGGAGAAACGGGGGCAGATCTCATATCTCTTCACCGGATTCAAGTTCAATTTTTCTTTTTATCAGAACCAAAAACCTTGAGAATTGATGCAGAAGCAATTACCAAAAAAAGGAGGGCTATATATAATTATATTCAGGGGAAAAAAGTAGGAAGCTCAGGTTGGGACGGGACGGACACGTGTAACCGTGTTGGAGTTGTGTGGCGGGCCTGGTGGCTCCCATGTGGTAATCTAGGAAAATAACAGAAAACTGCCACTTCGTTGTCGGTTTTCCTTCTCACTCTTAAAGACGACAAAAAAAACACACCAAGAATAGTCAAATACTCCCTCCGTTATAAAATACATGTCGTTTTGGGGCGTTTTTGGCAAGCTGATATTACTTGTCGCCTTAGATAAACGTGCCCACTTACTTTTTTGTTTTACAATTTTGCCCCCGAAACGACGCGTCAATCGGCCAAAACTGACGTGTCACACATGGACTAAGAGGGAAACGAAAAACTTAAAGGACCATATTTGAAATTTGTTGCTCTGCCATGGAAAAGAAGGTGTCAGCAAAATCAGAAAAAGTTTTTCTCTCTCATCTTTCCTCCTCCGATTTCAAATCGAAAATAAAACATGTTTGGCTGCTCGGAATGGCGCGACGAGCATAGATTCTTGCCGGAAATGACGAGCCGAGTAGAACGAGGGTGGTCGCGGCCGAATCGGAAGCCGCACGCGCCGGCGCGTGGCGGCGCGTGGCCGGAGACGTGGCTGCTTCGGAGGCGCGTGACGGCGTTTGGAAGCTCGGAATGGCACCGTTCCACCTGCTCCCGACTCGAGACGTCCTTCCGCTCCTTTCCGTGGAGGAGGTGAGAACAGAAAACGATGGTAGAGGGAGTATTTTTGACAAACAGCGGGAGAAGGAAAGAAAAGAGAGAGAGAAAGAAAGGAGAGAAAACAAGGAAGAAGATGCTCTGATGGGCTGACACGTGGCAAGGGCCACTGACTCCCTCTGACCATTTCTTAATCTCCGTGATTACTCCCTCCGCGTCAAGTAATTTATAACGGAGGGAGTAAGTACTAGAAAATTCGAATAAACTTCTGTAGCAGCTGCTTCGATTGTCTTTGTCAGTAAAGGACTAAAGAGAATCGGATCTTTCTGACATCGACTCGTGTAGGTTTAAGCCCGTGTCACTCCCTCACATTACCTTCTCTTTGTATTCGTTCTTTTCTCCCTTTTAATTAAAAATTATTAAAATTAATTAAAAATGGAATTAAAATCAGATTTTTTAGTTTCATTCTGAAATTTTTAATTTTATAAATGAAATCAGAATTAAATAATTTTTTAATTATTTTTAAAAAGAAGGATGATGATGTGGAATTTTGAAATTATTTAATTAGTTAAGTAAAAATTATTTAATTACCATAAAACATTTTTTTGGTTTGATTAATTTATCAATAGTTTTGAATTTTGAATTTTTTTTGTTTGATTAATTTTTTTGTTAAAAATTTGAATTAATTAATTTATCTGATGGTTTGATGATTTAATGGATTGGATGAATTGATTAATTTAGTAGATTGGATAAATTGATTTTAGAAGGAGATTTTTGAAAATACGAGTGTTGTTAGATGTTGTTAATGGATGAATTGATTAATTTGGTAGTTTGGGGATGTGGTCTCGCGATGGCAGGAAGAAGAAGAAAGAAAATACAAGTGTAGTTTAATTTCGTATTCGTTGAAGATATTTAATCAACTTAGTAAATTTCTAAATGTATTTATTTGCACATCTATATGAAGACAATTAGGGTTTCCTTTTTTCGATAAGAATTTGGGTTTCTTGAAGAAAAGTTTGACTTGAATAGGAAATTTAGTTCCTTAAGGCCGAAAAATCTTACGCGTATTACTAAGAATTTGCCTTGTGTTTACAGCTTAATTATTTCAATCAGGAATTACCTTTACCTCTCAAAGTTGGTCACGCAAGCGACTAAACTAAGAATTCGTGTTTTATATTATTTTTGTTGTTTTAATAATTAGAATAATTCACTTTAGATATAAAAAAGATAAGAGTTAGTACGTGTTAACGTTGCTTATAAAAAAAGAGTAGGGTTAAAGACAATCTCAGAAAACTATCCATTAATATTAGAGTAGTACCAGCCTACTAGGTAAGAACTCTTGGTAAAGTCCATGTATGAGATACATGTTTTCCTGGTAAAGTCCCGATCAACAGTGGACATTTGGGCTTAGGTAATATTTAATAATATTCAATTTTGACTTATATATAAAACAACTATAGAAATCATGTTTAAGATCCTAATTTTTTTTGGTAAGAAATTTATATCCAATTTACTTACAAATGTTGGTCAAGCAAGAAACTAAACTAAGAATCCATGTTTTATATTATTTTTGTTGTTTTAATTAATTAGAATAATTCGCCGTTTCATTTTATTTAAAAAATAAAGAATTATGCATAAATGCTGCTTATAAAAAAGAGTAGTATTAACGATAATTATTTTAAGCAATTCATATAAATATAAAAAGGATGTGATGAAACTCTCATAAAAGATTGAAAAGAAGCTATCTAGTGATAATACAAGGAAGTATCAGCAGGGCATTTTAGTATTTTATACCTATAAATATCATAAGGGTATTTTAATATTTAACAACATGAGATATTTTGTATCTAACCCCTATAAATAGAAAAGATGGACAACAGGAAAAAAGGGTTCTAGCTCGAGGGACGCTCTCTTCCTCATCATCCCTCATTAGACCTGTCAATCCGGGACCAATTTTTGGTCCTGGTCCCGGCCCGAAAAAATAGCTCGGGTCTGGGACTGGACCCGGCCCGACCCGACCCGGTTTTTTTATTTTTTTTAAATTCAATTTTATCCATTCTTTTCTCTTTACTTCCTTCTCTGCTCTTTACTTTCCCTCTCCTCTTTCACTTTTCTTTCCTTTCTTTCCTTTTTCTATTCCTTTCTCTATACTCTCTTTTCTCTCCTCTTTTTTTTCTTTTAATTTGGATGATGAGCAGGGAGATCCGGTAATGGTGGTGTTGTGGTGGTGAAGCTGGCCGGCGATTGTGGCCACAAGCCTTGATGAGGTGGATCGGATCTTTTCTTCTGTTCTTTCTTTTTTTTCTTTGCTGATTGGTGAGATGGGTTATGTATGGCGGTGATGGTGGTGAGATGGGTTGTGTAAACGGCGATGGGTTATGTAAAGGGGAAAAAAATTAGGTTTAAGTAAATTATCCGGGTCTCGGATCAGACCCGAGACTCGACGGGTCTGGTCCGGATGGACCCGGGATTTCCCGGGTCGGGACTAGACCCAGTCCCGACCCAAAACTGGACCCAAAATTGGTCCCGGACCCGGCCCGTCGGGCCTGGGACGGGTCTGCGGGTCTGCGGGTTTGGTTGACAGGTCTATCCCTCATCATCGCCATCTCATGGCATGATCCATATGGTCATGCTTCCTAATGCAAATGAAGCAATTGAAAGAAGTAGCAGCAGCAACATCTACACAAGTAGCCAAGAAATATAATCCATAAGGAATAATGACTGCTGACTGATATGATCGTCGGAGTGTAATGCTGGAGAGTCCCCCTAACGTCCTTTTCAGGTATCTACAGAATGAACGGGAAAGATTCATAGATCGACCATACTCGGAGCAAATTTATCTGAGTGGACCACCTCGGTCCAGGTATCATATTACATAATTGCCCCTACCTGGCTCTAATACTTATCACCTAGGATCCTTGAATTTCTCTTGTGATGCCATGTGGCATCCCTTGCATACCTTAAAAAATAACATGTGTCATATAATTTCTAATTTTATATATATTTTTTAAACTTATTGATTAGATAAGTTAAAAACCTTTGAGTTGCACTATTAAATTGAATTAATTTGTATAATTTATTTATTTAATTGATTAAAAATTATGATATAAGTTACGGAGTTTGAAATGATTGAATTTCAATCGTATGAAATTAAAATTCTTCACAACTTATTACTCTATGTAGTTAATTTAATTTGTATAATTAATTCTTTTAATACAATTTAATTAAAATGTTAGTGGTGAAATTCGAAAAGACAATGTTCAAGAATTTGAAAAGTTACTTTAGTATGATCCTCTCTATATAAGTGTTCACAAATCTTCAATTTGTTATACATTTCTATTACATGGTGCATACTTCACAAGAACCAAAGTTAATGTCATACTCTCTTAAGTTTAATTTTTAATTATTTATTTTATTTTTCAAAAATGTATTTAGTTAAGTATAACATAATATCTTATAGATTTTGACAAAAAAAATATCTTATAGATTATTAGAATTTCTAGTTTACGAAACTAATCTTAGTTAAAATTTAAATGTATATCCGAAGTGATTTATATATTAAAAAAAAATACTGGTAGTACAAAAGAAAGTAGGTGTATTAAAAAAATGGAAAAAAGAAAAGGCGCCATTCTAACCACTGTAGCCTTACGTCTCCAACAAGTTATGAGTACGCTAATAAATTTGTGGAACTAATACGAAAAAGAGGGAGGGACAATTTGGTAGTCTGGATGGCATTAATGACAGATCTGCTGCCAGACAAACAAAGAGGTCGGCAACTGTCGGCCCGGTTCGCCGGGGAGACATAAGCGGCGGAAATTAAAATTTCCAAAAATCTATCCCCACAATTCCAAAAAATTAGTTTTATATTACTTTTGTTGTTTTAATTAGAATAATTCATTTCAGATATATAAAAAGATAAGAGTTATGTATGAATATTGGTTATAAAAGAATCATTCTAAGAATATTAGAGAAGTTTTTTTTTAGAGAAAAGTTGTCTTCTTGTGTGGTTTGTTAGATACATGTATGATAAGGGCGTGTTGCCGGAGATGAGTGTGAGTGAGATTGTCTCTGACTCTATAGTGCTGATGTTAATGTTGATAAGCAAAACTTGGATATATCATGATGTATGTACCTCTGTCATTAAAATGTTGACACGTATTTCAATGGAATTAATAGACGTATATCAACATTTTAATGGGAGAGATACGTATATCATACCCAATTTTTTTCCGGTGGTGATTTTCTTTGCTTTCTTTAAGAAAGTCAAATATTTACTTATTGAATTTTGAATTTTGACCACACCCACTGAAAATCTCTTTATTTATTTATTTTTAAAAAAAAGTATCAGTAAGTGTAAGCTCCTTGCTGCTCATGGTCGGACATATCACACGTGTGTATCTTGCTTTTTTAATTTCTATCGCGATACACATATGCAAGTGGGCGTTATGGGCCATTGGTGGGCCATGAGTGTGAACCTGGACTCGATCGTCTCTCTTGTCAGTGTCACAATGAAAGAAACCTAACTAAGCTTGTAGTAGCAGCATTGAAATTCAGAAAGAATAAATTTTCATTTGATTCTAGCTGGAAATAATTTATATAAATGAAGTTAACTAAAATTAATCAGTCCTAGAACAATAACTAGAAGCATTGATGATGATGACGAGGACGAGGAACCAATCAAAGATTCTGAAAATGTCTATCACGATTGATGATTTTAATCGTCAAATTGAGTCACACAAAAAATAATTACACAAAGCTTATCACTTTTCGATGGTGAATTACCATGGTCCAGTAATAGGCTACAATTAAATACAAATCCTTTATAAAACTTTCTTATATGTAAAGGTGAGACTCGAATCCGTCACGATAAATTTTTTTATGCCCCTTAGGTTTCATGAATTACACACTTTCATCCCTAAAGTTTCGTGGATTATACACTTTCATCCCTAATATTTCTTACCCCCAATTTCGGTCCTCCACATTTATAAACTTAAGTTTCTTACATTAATGTGATGACAAAACCATTCATCGTAACTAATAATGCAATAATACTTTTAATGATCTATTTAATAAAACTATTATGTATCTTTATTGTATTTTCTCACAAATTTAGATTAATGAATTTAGAGAAAGATTGACCTTATTACACTCTTAAATCTCTTTAATATTATTATTAGTGTTACAAACATTATAAACATTTACATGCTGATATAGCAACTGGATAAATTTTTAGTAGAAAGACCAATGATTCATCACTAAATAAAAGGTCAAAGATTCATATCGTTGCAAATCAAAATTGAAGGGATTAAAATTGAAGGTAAAAAGTTTTAAGGGTGAAAGTGTATAATTTACTAAGATATGATTTCTAAATATTTCTAGCGTACAATTAGTAAATTAATAAAAAAAAGAATAGAATTTTAATATGTAATATATATTTTTTTTAAATGAAAACAAAAAGAATTGAAATTATGATGTGTGAAAATGAGAAATTAATTACCATCCAATTAGGTCTAGGATACTATAGTTTCCATCAAAATTCCCACCGTGGGAACTTGGTGGAGGAGGTGGCGGCGCAGGAGGGTAGCCTGGTGGCGGATAAGGCAGAAGAGTCCTAACAAATGATTCTAGAAGAAGACAAAAAAAGATGCTGATATTAGTTATCTCGCCAAAATATATCACAATAGTTTTGGTTTAGGTATAATTTTATTTTTCATGGAAAATGGATAAATAATTAAAAAAAGTACTAAATCGACTTCCTTAATGTATGACTCAAGAATCAGGAACGTGGAAAAAGAAGAAGGAACAAGACATGAGAGACATAAATGCGACTGCGACTAACGTACTACAAGACAACACATAAATGCGAATGCGACATGCCAATCTGACCCACCAATCTGACTTCTGTTTCATTCTCAGCTACTTCAGCTACTTCAGCTACTTCATGTCACTGCCGTTTTCCTTTTTTCTTCTCCCTTGCCGTTGATGCCCGTCCTCCTCCTCAATCCTCACGTAGTTTTTTTTTTTTGTTTTTTTATATTAAGATGAAAATTATAATTTTTATAAAATTTATATTATACTTTTAGTACAGGTTTATTGTGTAGTTTATCCATATTTTAATTAGTGGAATCTAGTTGAGTACTTTGAATTATTTTTGAAATCTAAATTTACTTGTACTTACGTAGCAGCATCTATCAACTCAATTTATGTTATTTAACTATTTAAGCTTTTAACAAAGAAATTATGTAGCAATTAATTATGTGCAAAAAATGCTTCTTAGTTTTTATTAATAAGAAATATCATACTAGACTTACTAGTAATAAATATTACCTTTAAATTAATCAAAATACTTTTTAGTTTTTTATTAAAAAATATCATACTAAATTTACTAATAATCCCTCTGTCTTTATTTATTAGACGCGAGGGAGGATATATCTTGGATTAAGGCAGCTGACTCTGTCAGCTGCACACCTCTGCTGTTTTAAAGAAATTGGAAGCCAAGCGTGGAGATAGCCATTGGATGGGTTGAAAATCCAAAGTTGCCTATATTGATCAACGGTGATGATGAGTTTGATGAGAGAGAGTGAGTTGCTTGTCAGTGGCCTTCTTCTCTTTCCTTCATTCTTTTCCCAAAATCCGACCAGCGGCTGTTTTTGCTCGGAATCAACATTACCCACCGTTTCCTGTTCTCACCACCCCCACAGAAAGGAGCGTAAGGACGTCTCGAGTCGGGAGAAGGTCGAATGGCACCATTCCGAGCTGCCAATATCCTCCACGCGCCGCCGAAGCAGCCAGCGCTCCGTCCACGCGCCGCCACGCGCCGGCGCGTGTGGCTTCCGATTCGGCCGCGACCACCCTCGTTCTGCTCGGCTCGTCATTTCCGGCAATAATCTATGCTCGTCGCGCCATTCCGAGCAGCCAAACATGTTTTATTTTCGATTTGAAATCGGAGGAGGAAAGATGAGAGAGAAAAACTTTTTCTGATTTTGCTGACACCTTCTTTTCCATGGCAGAGCAACAAATTTCAAATATGGTCCTTTAAGTTTTTCGTTTCCCTTTTTTACCTTGTATGACGCGTGGCTCAGCAAGGGAACGATGGGCGTTTTTGATAAAACACGAACTTAAGGGACTGAAATGGCAAACGCGTCAGTTAAAAATGGACAACGTTTTTTCCCTAAAACGTCCATTAAACCTGGACAGAGGGAGTAATAAATATTACTTTTAAATTAATCAAATGCTTCTTAGTTATTTTTATTAAAAAAAAACTGAGAATTATATTATTGTACGAAAGAAAAGAATCACATCAATTGTCATTGAAAGAGTAATTACTAATTAAATTACAACTAAAATGATAAAATTGCACAATAGAATTAGTATAACTAAAATCATTGTATTGTTTTATTTGAATGATAACTAACATAGTTTGAACACGGATTAGTATGTCATCATTTTCCTGCACCTATATATTCTGAACAAAATCCGTATGTCGTTTGCGTGCGTAATCTAACTTTATTTGGAAGCTTCCTGTCTTATTTCACCAAGCCCATGCCCGTTATGTTATTACCTAATCCTATTCCTAATCCTAAATAAGGATGCATGAGTCATGACATCACGTACGCGATCGGTTTGATTGTCGGATCACCTGAAGCTGCCACGTTACCGTACCGTGATTCGAGCAATTGTAATGTGAAAATTAACATATGGAAACATACGGCGGTGTACGGAAAAAAGTCCTGCAAGTAGCCATAAATTTGTTTAATGTCATATTTATAATTACCCTTTTCTTCCCACCTTTTCTTCTTAATCTCTCCCTTTCTCTATTTAAACCCATGGCCATGAATAGAATCAAGAGAGATGTACTAAACCATAGAGATACAAGATGAGTTCCCTCCTCACCGTCATCTCTCTTGCCGTCTTCGTCGCCGGCCATGCCGTTCATGCCCGTCCTCCTCCTCCGTCCTCAGGCATGTAGTAGTAGTATAGATTCATTTCATTACGTCTCTTGATAGGTTAATTTCCACATTACAACTTTCTGTTTTTATATTTTTTTTTATCATCTTATCATGAATTTAATGAATTGTCTTATATACTTCTGCTTTCTTTTTCTTTCTTTTTCGTTAGCTGATCTTGCGCCGCCCTATGCACTGCGGGGCTACCCTCCACCGCCTCCACCACGTTGTCACGGCAAGATTTTTTCTGCAAACTCCACATCACCAACATTCCTACTTCAAAATCATATATCTAACCATGGATGGTAATTTCTCTTGTTATGTCTTATATACTTCTGCTTTCTTTTTGGTGATTTAGCAAAAGGATATTGAAAGACATGCTTAAACTTAAAATTTTCATTTTCTTTTCGAGAAATGCTAGAGAGGTTGAAAGTGGTGGGTTGAAATGGTGGGTTGAATGATGTGGCAACCCATGATTGGAGCACATTGTGTGCTCCAATCATGGGTTGCCACATCATTCAACCCACCATTTCAACCCACCACTTTCAACCTCTCTAGCATTCCTCTTTTCTTAATCCTCTCACCACCACTCACGAGTCACCACCATCTCCGGCCGCCACAATCTGCTACTCTTTTCTTTTCCTTCTTCTAATTATCAAACCACCCCATTACCTGCACCATCGTCGCCGCCGACACAAGCACCACCACCACCACCACTATCATCATCATCATCATCCACAATCTGCTACTCTTTTCTTTTCCTTCTTCTAATTATCAAACCACCCCATCACCTGCACCATCGTCGCCGCCGCCATAAGCACCACCACCACCACTATTATCATCATCATCATCATCATCATCATCATCACCATCATCATCCACAATCTGCTACTCTTTTCTTTTCCTTCTTCTAATTATCAAACCACCCCATCACCTGCACCATCGTCGCCGCCGCCACAAGCACCACCACTATCATCATCATCATCATCATCATCATCATCATCATCATCATCATCATCATCATCATCATCACCATCATCATCATCATCCACAATCTGCTACTCTTTTCTTTTCCTTCTTCTAATTATCAAACCACCCATCACCTGCACCATCGTCGCCGCCGCCACAAGCACCACCACCACCACTATCATCATCATCATCATCATCATCCACAATCTGCTACTCTTTTCTTTTCCTTCTTCTAATTATCAAACCACCCCATCACCTGCACCATCGTCGCCGCCGCCACAAGCACCACCACCACTATCATCATCATCATCACCATCATCATCATCCACAATCTGCTACTCTTTTCTTTTCCTTCTTCTAATTATCAAACCACCCCATGACCTGCACCATCGTCGCCGCCACAAGCACCACCACCACTACTATCATCATCATCATCATTCTATTTATTGTGTAGTTTATCCATATTTTAATTAGTGGAATCTACTTGAGTACTTTGAATTATTTTTGAAATCCAAATTTACTTGTACTTACTTAGCGGCATCTATCAACTGTTTTTTTCAGGTCTTACATGGGTTTCATGGGCGTCTCCATTGTAGCATACTATATGGGATCTGATTTGTTCAAGAAGTACCTGCAGTATTTACTAAAAAAAAAAGGTTATAAAAGTTAATAAAACATATCTTAGAGATGTTAAAAAGTTTTAATTTATTTATATTAATATTAGAACGTTAGCTTGAATTTTAAATTATTTTTAAAGTCCATCTCAATTTTGGAGGCCAAAAATAGAATTTTTAGATAAATAAAAGTAAAATTAACAGAAAATCTAATAATTTAAGGACTTTAGGAACTTTTGGAAAATAAAACAAGATTATTTTCTAAAATTATTATTATATTAAAATTATCAATATCTTTCTGTCTCCTTGGATTCTTGATGCTACTGTTTTGGATTGAAATTTGATAGTTTCATTAACAGATTTCTGATTCGTTTACTGTGTATATCATTTCTTACTATTTTGTCATGATGCAGCTCTTCATCAGTCTCTTCTTTCATTCAAGTCACATGCTTTGGATGGGCTCTTGTGTCACAAGTACCTGCTAGGTTTCCGCTCAAAGACGCGTTTTCGAGTTGGCAATACCATTCAGGTTGTGGTCTAACAATTTGGTTACTGAAGCTTTAGTGTGATGGAACTAGACTGAATAATAATCGTTTATTAATAAAATGTTGAATCTCACCGGAGTAGTTCCTCAATCAAAACTCTTTCAAATCAGAAGTGAGAACTTTTTTACTTAATGTATTTATACCGTATTCACATCCCTTCAAATATTAATAAAAAAATATGATTAATGTAATCTCTTCTTTAAATTTTTCGCTGAATGGGATCGGTCTACTTGTAAAGGTTATTTGTTCTTACTCGTTTATATTTTAGTTAATTATTAAGGATAAAAATATTGGTTTAACCGCATCTTTGGCTCCTGAATTACCGAGGAAAAATATCAATTTCCTAAATCGACTCCGGTTTAGGAACTTTTAGGAAATTGACGTACCTACCCTTACATAAAACTTGCAACTTGCAGGGTCATTTTGAACAAATATAAAAGTTCAACAGAAATTGATTGACGTGCCTACCTTTACAATTTCTGCGTTAACAAAACCACAAAACTTTTATGTTTTTTTCTAAATCGACTTTCAGAAAAAAAAAACATAAAACTTTCAACGCCCATTAAATCCTGCTGATCTCTTAAATCTTGCCTTTTAAAATAATTTCAACATACTAATTTCAAAATTAAATGTAAATTAATTAAATTAATTACCTGCCCGTAAGAGAGGGGTTGAATTCGGCGGCTGACGACGACGAGCCATTGAGTTCCATAGCCGATGAGGAGGACGACTGGGGTAGGGAGGCAGTCACTAGCGAGTCCGGCGAGGATGCCGTCATTTTTTGGGACGGATAAATTGTTGCGCTGGAGCTGACTCAAGTTCATGAGAGATTAAAAATGTGTTGGAAAATATCTGCAAAACAATGTTAGAAACGCAAAGATCGAGTCGCATACTGGAGATAAGGTTTTCGGCATCAAGTCTGGCGGCCACTTCAGCTACCCGGATCTTTCGAGGCCCCGACTTTCATATGCCCGTCCTCCCTAAGCCGAGAGAACGCATCCAGCCCCCGAAGCAGCAGCAACAGTTAGGTCCCCAACCCCAGCCATTGTTCATACCTCCACTGTCGAACGTTTACTCCAATCGATCCTTATCGAACTTCAAGCCTTGACGGCTGAAGTTGCGAGGCGAAATCTTCCGCCCTAGTGACCCCCACCCCCGAACAATATTCTATTTCATGCCTTCGAGAAGGGTTCAGAACAATTTTATTGCTTTCCTTTAATTTCACTGTCATGTACTCTTTTAATTCTTGTTGAACTCCTTTGCGTGTGCCCTTCCCGCATTGAGGAATATGCGTTGCCTAAGTGTGGGGAGAGATTTATTTGTGTGTGAGTGCATGTTTAAATTCCCGCTGTCTGCATGATTGTATGTCTTTGTGAAAAAAATTTGGATTTTAAATTTCTGCCACTGCCCAGTTTTTAAAACCTCTTGAATGGACACACTTTTGATCATATGCGCACAAATATGAACCACCAGCACCTTGTCTAGACCTAGTTGTTCTCATTTTTGCCCACTGAACCTTATATCCACATCTAGGCCTAGACACCAGTAGTCACAATAGCACCCAGTGAGCACTTTGAGCTTCCATGCCTATTTCTTTTCCTGTGTGATTAGGATGCTTTAGCTAGGCACTGGTTGAACTTGCATGATATCCCTGGGTATAGGCACTATTTGACTTGGGAAAGCATCGATTTGACGAAAAACTTCGCATCAATGTCATTTTCTTTCTCTTCTCTCTTTCCTCTTCTTTTTCTCACTTCCCCTTTCATGCCCCTAACATTTCCCTCTCTTCTTCTTTCTTCCTGACCATTTGAACTTTTTCCTTGATCTTTTTCCTTGGCAGGTGAGGTAGCGATTGTCGAGGGTAACGTCGAGGGCTATACATTCGAAGGACGTGCAGAAAAGTCCAAGTGTGGGGAAGCGACAGAAGTAAAGACTTCAGCGCAGAAAGTACAGATCTAGTGGGCAAGACTAAAAGAATATATATTCTTCAGCCCTAGCCAGTTCTAAAAAGATCAAGAGCTGCCCTAGAAAATTCCAAGTGTGGGGAAGCCGAAAAGTCAAGCTTCCTCAGAAAAGCCTAAGTGTGGGGAAGCCGAAAAGTCAAGCTTCAGTGCTGAAAGCAGATCTAGGGCAAGACACCTCAGAAGTCTTCTGCCCTAGACGAATCAAAGCTCAAAAGATTCACGCCCATCCTTCGGTAAAAAAAAAAAAAAAAATTCAAAATAAAAGAAGGGGGCAAAAGCGAACAAAGGAACCTGCTCTAGCACCGCATCAAGAGAAGAGCTTCCTGCCCATGAAAAAGAAACCTCCCGTCTAGCCCCCTCATCTCTTTTGTGCCCTCGATGAAAGCTGCCTTGCCACTTCGCCTTTTTCCTAAGCCAAGGAATCCATTCAGGTTTATCTGGTTGTTTCTCTTCTCTCTACTCTCTTCGTTTCTCCTCATTTCTCTTCTTTTCTAGCTCACCTTTCCCCTTTTCTTTCTTTTTTCTGATGCGTTGTTCTTTCCGATTGATGATTGCCCAAGCATGTGTTCTGCGTACTCGAATTGATGTGCAAGTTTGATTTTTTGATGTGCTTTGTGCATTTAGTATGAGCGGTAAACTCTTAGCCTTGCTTGTGAGAGTGAGTGTAAACACGTTCCTGGTGAGGACTGCTGGTAGAGGGCCTATTGTGGGAAAGTTTGATCTTTGGGGTCGTTATCCCTCTGATTTGATGCAGGTGCCTTCTAGGTGAGGATGAGTATATGCAAAGTCTAGCTTGGTGCCGGTTTATGTTTGTGTGTGATTAAATGTGTTGACTTTTTCTTGCGGTGATTTCCAGTTTTGAGAATGCTCGAGGGCGAGCATTGGGCAGTGTGGGGATGTTTGATAGCATGTTTCTAGTACAAGTTTTTCCCTATATTTTACCCCTTTTCGGGGGCATGATCCTGCTAATTGAGCTCTATTTCCATCTTTATTGCAGATCAGCCCCAAAAGGAGAAAAATAGTGAAAATATGAATTTCTGGAGGAATTTATGGGATTTCAAGCTTCAAGGCCTAGAAGATTAGAGTGTTGTCGAGCCCACGACGCTAACCAGACCATTGAGTTGTCTCCAGGCCGCGATTCCTTTGCATCTTCTCTCAATCAAAAACCAAAGAGAAGAATCTTCAAAGATTCGCACCGGATTCCATGCGTTTCCAGAAGATGTCAGGCGCACTATGATCCCAGAATATTCCCTTGAAGGACGTGTGCTGTCACGCTCCCATTGGCTCTCTCTCTTCCCTTAGCTATTTTATCCCCTAGCGGGTTGTAGGACTATTTAAGCTTAGTTTTAGGGTTTTTGTGAGGCAGACACTCCATCTTTTACCTTAGTTTTTAGGGATCTTTTTCTCTTGGTGTTTAGGGCAGCCGCCGGTTTTGTAAAAGGAGCAAGCTTTTCGCCTTTGATTGATTAAATCATCCTTCGGTTCCTTCTAAACCCTTTCCTTTTTCTCCTCTTTTATTGCATGATATTTGTTATCTACTGTTTATACTTATTTATGAGTAGCTAAATTTCCTCCTCTTAGTGAAGGGTGTTTCAAGGGTTGTAAGGATCAGTTAAGAGGCCTAATGCATGCTCAATATATTCTCTTGTCATATTCGGTTGTTTATCGTTTTATTTCCATGCTCATTTAGAAATGTTGAGGGCTTGATCAACTGTTAATATTTCTGTGTGGAGTACTGTCATTCTCTTGGTTATAACTGACGTGAATCCTTGAGTTAAAGTAGACACCTAGTGGAGACATCGTGAGAGGTCTTTCGTCTAGGGGTAAACGGTCGTTTAGGGTATGTGATGCGAGCTTGACACACTGAGATGTCACGCCCTAGATCTGTCTTGCCTCCACTTCATGGGCGTTTTGAGTAGTGCCTCCCAGCATTCGTGCCTGGGAGGACGGCGAAACGTCAAGGCTGGTGTTGAGTGGAAACTAGGCCCTTATAGCAGGTCTGTGCATGAGTTTAGAATATTTTTGTGCCAATGACTAACTGACTAGGAAAGCAACCCAAGAACAACCTTTGCTAGGATCTCTTCCCATCAGATTATTATCTCTTCTACTGCTTTTCTTGTTATTTTGCCCTCGAATTGCTTTGTGATATCGTGCCCCCGATTGTGTTTTACTTTCGTGCCCTTGATAATTACTTTACTTAAATTAGTCTTGTTAGGTCCCAAGTTTGCGTTGGTTAATTGTTTTAATCAACATAAACCCCCCCAGTGTTACCTTTATATTTACTTGCATTTATTCTCTGTCATAAATCTAAACCGACATATTATTCCTTCAATCTCTGTGGTTCGACCCTGTCTTTGCCCTGTACACATTTATTTGTGCATTTAGGCATCAGGAAAATATTAATATATTTGAGTGACGATCACACCACGGGGTCCCTAACGTTATTATTTTCATTTTAGTTGGTCCGTAACGGCAATTTTTGTTCAATTTAATCCCAAACATTTACTCTGTTAGTCGCTCGGGGTCCCTATTGTCATAACAGAGGTTAACGACCGTTATATGTCATTATTTTATTATTTTATCCAAAAAGCGGCCTGATAGTGGCCCCCACAGCCCAGCTTTCGTCAGTCACCTTATCCTCTTAATATCTAATAAATAGTTTTAGTAATTATTTTTTTTGGTTTTCAAAAAATAAAGTAATAAAACTCAAATTAATTAAACTGAATATTATTAAAAACGGGTTTTTCAAATTTCACTCTTCACTTCGTTGTTTATATTTATAAAATGATTTACCAAACAATTGGAAAATGGAGAAAATCAGTATCCTTAATTCTTCTTCTAGGGCATGTTAGGATTAACGAATCCTCTTCCATTTATTTCTTGTCACTGAGTAAGGACTTAATTCTTTGTCTCTCGGTCTCAAATTTCTTGTCCTACTGAAACCCTAATTTCTATTCCTGTGAAGAAGCTTAAAAGTTCCTCTGCGATGTCTGAAAGTTCTGTTTGTTCGAGGCGCACATGGAGGAGGAACACCCAAGTTGGAGATGAAAATTACGAAGAACCAGCGAGGTTTTACGAATGTGGGTTGAAAGCTTTCATGTGGGTTAGCTGGAAGGAGAACGTAGGCAGAAGGTTTTACTCTTGTCCAAAACACCAATGTAAGTATTTTAGTTGGCATGACGGTGAACGACTGTCCAAAAGGGCGAGGGATATGGTTCATATGATCTTAGATAGTGAAGAGAAATTGAAAGCAAATTTTAGGTCTTTGAATAAAAAATATGATCGTTTGCAGGATGCACACATGGAAACAGTAACTGAGGTTTCTTATTTGCAATATGAATTAGATAGGCAAAGATTGGGGAAGTCAGAGGGGTCTGTAAAGAGTGCAAAAGTTGCAATTTTATTGTGTTTTCTGATAGGTCTGGTTGGTGTATTTGTAAGCAAAGTGAATTGATGGTTTGTAATTTGAGTTCTACTAAAATTGTGTATTGGAATTGAAATTGGAGTAATCTAAGTTATTAATTATTCTTATTAGTGTGCAATTTGTTTGCAATTCTTAATATTTCAGTCATTAAGTTAATTTAAAACTCTACACTTAGAATTCTTAATATTTCAGTCATTGAGTTAATTTAAAACTCTGCACTTAGAATTCTTAATATTTCAGTCATTGAGTTAATTTAAAACTTTGCACTCAATAGACTTGTAGTTGGAGTGAAGCTATGTGTCGCACCCCCTTTTTGGATTTTCCTAATGCGATGCGGGTTTGGGACGAGAATGTGAGACGAAATTGGACTCATCTCACAAAATGCAATGAAGTCGCCACCCTAATTTATTTCTAGGTTTAGGGAACCTAAAGTCATGCCAAAAAAATAAAAAGCTAAGGCAAAATGGGTCTGAACCCAAGAATAGTAGTTCGGGGTCGTATTATGGACTCGGGAAGGTGTTAGGCACCCGAGTCACATCCTAAAAAGGTTACCGGAGAAAGAGGTGTTTAATAATGTTTGAAAAATAAAAAGTCCTAATTTAGTGATCATGCCCAACAGATTAAAGTTTAACAATTCTAAATATTCATGCATACGATTGATTATATATGAAAAAAACGTGAAATAAATAAAATGATAAGAAATGTTTACTTGTGAAGGGTATGAGCGGTTTTATCCTTTTGAGATTATTGATACGAGGAGAGGATAACGTTGAATGATTAAATATTTGACAAATGCTGTTCGCGAGCAAATAAGATTAATTTGGATGAACAAAAAAATTATCTAAACATGCAAAGCGTGCGAAAATAAACAAGCATACAAGCATTTGAGAAATAAATAAACAGTACAAGTGTAGAAATAAATAAACAGTACAAGTGCAATAAATAAATAAACATTACAGATGTACAAAAAATAAATGTGAGGGGCCGAAAATGGGCCCAGACCAGCTGGGCCCTCAGTTGGGGCCCAGACAGCCCAGCCCAGCTGATGGGCTGGTTGCTCTTCTCTCTTCCGCGTGGGCTGGCGCAGCAACCCATCTCCCTCTCTCGCTTGGGCCAGAGACAAGCCCGTCTCTCCTCTCCCTTTCTCACGCGCATGGGCCACGTTTGGCCTGGCCCAGCACCACAAACCCAGCATTTTAAAACAACAGCCCGCGCCCTATTCACCTTCTTCTTCCTTGCGTCGCCGGGGCTTCTGCCGGCGACCAAGGTCCGATCAACTGCAACCAAACAGAAAAGTTTTTCGTCTCAACTATAGAAATTTAATCATAGAAAAATAGAAAATTAATTCAAACAAAACAACCCTCAATTAATTAAAAACGAGTTTAAACTAATTAAATAAAAAGCTCGAAATTGTCCCAAAATGGCCATTGATTGAGGGAATTAAAGCATTGTAATTATTTTAAAGATCAAATAAAGTTTATTTAAAATCAAAACGACCATTTATCTTTGAAAACACAAACAAAGAATTTTTCTTTGAAAGAAAACGCGTATAAACGCTTGAAAAAACTTTGAACTAGAGTAACTTCAATCCGAAGGTTGAAGTAAGCAATCACTCGTGATAGAGAGCAAATGCTAGAGAGGGAGAGAGTGTTCGTGAATTGGCAAAGAGAAATGCTTGAGGTTGCTTGGTATTTATAGGGGAGAATCGCGAGTGAGTTTTGGCAAGGTGGCTGCGCGTGGTCGTGGCAAACTTGAGGAGTAAGGGAGGAGTAGTGTTGCAGTAGTTGTGTGGCTGAGGATTGTTAGCGAGGCTCGAGGCTGCTGGTTGCATAGGGACGACGATCGAGGCAAGATTTGATCGCGAAGAGATGAGGAAAGCTTGTTTCCTGGGTTCGTGCATGAACCCAGGAGAACAAGATGGCATGCTTGCGTGATAATTACCACAGTCGTTTGATCTTGGTCAACCAAGATCATATTCCAAAAGAATGCAATGTTTCAAGGCATTGACTGTTTACAGAGTCCATCTGTCACAGTAGGTATGCTTTCTTAACTATCCGTCTATATATTCACAGAAGCTCTAACTCATCACCATCAAAATCACTTCTTCATCTCTATTACTCTGCTTCTTTCCAAAATGAATACAAGCGACAAGCAAATCATTCTCAATGTTTTGGGGGGTGGGGGGGAGTCAATAGGAATTTAGGTGATGACATAGCTATGCTAGAGCACAAAATTCTCCAAACTAGCCAGGATATCCATCGCTTGGAGGCAAGGGCTGACGAGTTGAGGGCTAGGAAGGAAGCTGTGTTTGAAGATGATGATGATGCACTTGCCATTGTCTTCACTGTTGGTGACTCCCTTACTCACTTGCAAGTTACCATTAATCAACTGCAGAATAAGAGGGCTTTATTGGAGTGCACACTCAGAGGTGTTAGGGCTACTTATGAGGAGTTGAACATGTTTGGTAATACTATGGCAGGCATTCCTAATGTCTGAAATGTAGTATGTTATGGTTCTGTTCTGGTCTGGTCTATTTCCCTATTCAACTTATTATAATAAAATTATGGAGTTTATTTGAAATGTTTGTTGTTTATGATGTTATTGAATATTGAAGCAATGTTTTGGCATGTTTTGTTCTTGACAAATTGGAGATGGTATCAATTATCATCTGAAACAATAACTAGAACCAACAAAATCAACCATAAGTTTCAGAAAAAGAAGTTTCATACAATAAGTTTCATACAAACCATTTAGAGATTGATTGCATCTTGATAGAGACAGATATAAGGTAGTCATAATATACAAAACAAACATCACTAATCAAGGTAGTTCAGATTGAGAAAAGAGACTTACATTACTGCTATTTTGTTTTGAGCAGGTTGAAGATTTGTGTCCTCTCTTGAAACATACTTCGTACCGTTGTATTTGTTTGGGACGCATTACTGTCTTCCCAGTTTTTGGCTCCCATTTTTCTGGTATCCTATTCACTCTACGTTACCCTTAACTAACTTTCTTGGAGGTGGAAGAATGTCTGGTAAACCAGTCTTTTTCCTAAATCTCTCATCATTCACAGGCTGGATAGAGTATGAATAAGCCTTTTGGAACATGTCCTTTCTATACCCGTGAGACACAAAATCCTCAACCTTTTCTCTTCTATGTGAGATGACTGCCACGACATGTTGACATGGAATGGCTCTCAAATCCCAACCCATGCAACTACATTTCCTATCTTCAAACTTCACAATAAACTTATTTTGCCCTTCAAATACCTCCCAACCACCATCACCATTAGTAAAAATATGGCAGTACACACTTGTTGCTACCCGATTTTGGATTTCTCGCATCACAACTTTGCATATTTAGCGTTTATCGCATTAATAGCTCGTCTAGGTCAAAATTCTGTCGATTCTTGGTCCTAGGTTAGTTTGTTTAATATTCTGTGTCAATTCGTGCCTTTTTAATTTTTTCGTACTTTTAACTGTCTTCGCACGAACTTCTATCGGTCCCGAGTAAACTTTCTCGGACCCTAGATCGAACGCGTAATTTCTTTAATTTATAATTACGTACTATTTTTCTCTTTCACGCCATCGAGTTTGGTTTCATTCAATTTTTGTCGTAAGGACATTTATTTTATGTCCGAACTTTTAACATTTCCGAAAGAGAAAATAAATACGTTAAATCAAGTTTTGCATTTCTTCACTGTATACTAGTTTTCTCGTCTTATTTTTCTACACGTCGAGGTTTCCTCGGCTCGGATTTATTTTCATTTCCGAGCGATTTCGCTCGTACCAAAATATCCCGTTCGTATCCAAAAATATGCATTAATGGCAATTAATGCATGTTTATCTAAAATCACCTCACCTTTCCCCCTAACTAGCCTTACCGACTTGGATTCATCATCACAAGCTCACATCCATGAATCCTTGGCCACACAAACAAAACTTGCTCCCTACTTCATCGTGTTTTCATCATCACCGAGCCTCGTCATCCATGGTAGCTCACTCCAAACCAACTCAAGTTTTTCTATAAATACCCAGCTCCAAGCAAGGCATCAAGGGGGGACCAATTCGGCTCTAGCCCCCCCCCTTTTATTCAGCTCAAACCACTCCATTAACAAAGGAAGCAAAGTAAGTTTTCTACCTAGTTTTTCCATAAATTCGTTTATGCCCTTAATCAACTCATAAATTGCTCAAACTTGTTTCAAATGTCTTGTTTTCATGTCAATTTCATTTCCCTTCCATCAATTCGATTGCATGTTGTCTTGATTAATTAATTGCATAAATCCCGTTTAATGCTTGTTTTTGCTTGATAAATTTGTCCACTGTTTTGAGTTGCTTTGCTTGTTGTTTTTGTTGACTTGGGCTACTGTTGTGTTGCTGGAATTATTGGTGCTGTTTTGGTTGTGTTCTATTGGATTGTTGGTACCTCGGTCGCCGACCATGAGAGCCGGCGATGTGAGGAAGAAGAAAGGGAAGAAGAAAGGCCTTGGCGGGTGTCGCACCCCCTTTTTGGATTTATTTGCGCGATGCGGGTTTGGGACGAGATGTGAGATGAAATTGGACTCATCTCACATAATGCAAATGAAGTCGTCACCCTAATTTATTTCTAGGTTTAGGGAACCTAATGTCATGGCATAAAAATAAAAATCTAAGGCAAAGTGGGTCTGAACCCGAGAACAGCGGTTTGGGGTCGTATTATGGACTCGGGAAGGTGTTAGGCACCCGAGTCACATCCTAAAAAAGGTTACCGGATAAAAGAGGTGTTTAAATCATGTTTGGAAAAATAAAAAGTCCTAAATTATGTGATCATGCCCAATGGATAAAAATTCTAACAATCTTAAATATTCATGTAAACATGCATATGTGCAGAAAAAGCGTGAATAAATAAAAGGGAAAGAAACGTTTACTTGGTGAAGGGTAAGAGCGATTTTACCCTTTGGAGATTATTGATACGAGGAGAGGATAACGTTGAATGACTAAATATTTGACAATTCCTGTACATGAGCGAAAAAGATTAATTTGGACGGAATAATTATTTAAGCATGCATAGCGGGCGAAAATAAACAAGCATACAAGCATACGAAAAATAAATAAGCAGTATAAGTGCGGAAAAATAAATAAACAGTACAAGTGCGGAAAAATAAATAAAGAGTACAAGCATAAAAAAATCGGCACGAAAATAAATGTGATAGGTTGAAATTGGATTAGGCTCACTGGGCCGAGAAATTGGGCCCACTAGCTGGGCCCATCAGTTGGGCTCCTTTAGTAGCCCAAACCCTTCCTTTTTCCATTTGGGCTTGGGAGAAACCAAGCCCATAATCAATTAAATGAAAAATGGTACAACCCAAGCCCGCTTCTCCTTCATCTTCCTTGGCTTCATCTCCTTCCTTGAGTCAAACAAGAACCAGCAGCGTAGCAGAGCAATCAATGACGGAGCCACGTTATGACCAGAGGAGGCTGTGGCCACCCCAAGCTTTTTAATTTTTTTTTAATATGTCATTATTATGTTAATGATTAAAAAAAAAAAATGAGCACTCAAAATTTCCAATTCCAACCCGTACTCTCCCTCTCCCTAAACCAAATTTCCTCCATTAAACCACTCTAATCACTTCCAAATTCTCCCAAAATTGAAACTTTAACTCTTAATCCTTCTCTAAACAAAACCCAACCTTCAATTTCGCTCCAAAAATACCCAAAATTTCTAAAAATTCGAAATCCCCAATTCAAAACCTAACTCTCAAAATTTTCACCATCGTGTATTGTAACTCGAAATAATGCACACCCATTGTTAGAATAATTTTGTTTGTACCGAGTTAGTGTGTTGCAGTTTTAAAGTACAACTTGCAAAGTAAAGAACAAATACTCTTAAGCATTTTTTTCAATTTTTCTTTTAGCTCGCTTAACTTTCCTTTAAAATACTCAAAAAAAAATATCGGGGGCAGCGCCCCCGAACCCTCGCACCCCCTGAATACAAATCCTAAATCTATCACTGTCGCCCCCCTCAACACATCGATTCCTGGCTCCGTCACTGAGAGCAATGGAGCCACACCAGTGGACCAGCAGCAGCGGCAGCAGCTCGTCTTCATCCTCCAGCGCCGGCGAGGCAGCAACAACTCCGGCGTACAGCAGTGGTGAGGCAGCTTCTCGGCAGCAGCGTCGCGCTTCGGCTAGCAATGGAGCAACGGCAGCAGAAGCTTGGCCCCGGCGACAACTGCAGCTCCGGAGACTGCAGCAGGCGACGACAGAAGCAGCAACAGCTAGGTAGCAGCAGTGGCAGAGCGTGGCAGTAGCTGTGGCAGAGCACGTCATCGGCGGTGAATAAAAAAATAGAAAACATTACAGAAAAAAACTATAAAATAAAGAGAAAAATAATGGAGGATGGAGTTCATGTTCACTTGGCTCCTCTATCCCCTCTCACTTTTTTGCTTGGAGCTGCTATTTATAGGCAAAGGAGCGTGGCCTAGAGCTGCGCGTGGTCGTTGCCGGACTTGGAGCGCAAGGGTGGCACTGTGCGAGTTTGAACGACGCACGAGGAGGCACAGGCCAAGGGTGATTTGCTTGGCTGAGATTGAATGGAAGTTCCTGGAAACGAGGTGACGAGGCAGGCTAGCTAAAGGTAGGAGAGAGAGCTGGCTAGGAGCAAGGCCGAACAGTGAGGTGGTGCAGAAATGTGCATTAATGCACATTTAATGACATACAAACATAATATTTTTGATTCGAGCTTATAGTACAAGAAATTTTGCTAAAGCATTGAACAGAAAATGTTAAGATGTAGAATAAAATAAACTAAGACAATTAGCATACAGTGAGTAACGAAAAGTTTGTCGAATAGTTCGATAAAAATTCGCATGTAAGTAATGAAAGTTCGAGAGTAACAAAATGCTAAAATAAAAATTGAACGAAACGCAAAGAGATGACGCGAGTTATAATAATAATAAAAAATAAGTGGCTAATAACCAAAGTTGTTCAACCCTTGATTTCGAGAATTTGACTCGATTCGAACGGGAAATGTGATAAAAATGCGAAAAAATATGAAAAAATATTTAAATGGTAGAGAGCGTAAAAATAAACATCAGTTGGACGAAAATAAACGAAAGTATGATTTTAGAAAATTAATGCTTGAAATGAGAAAATATTTGACAATGAAAAATTAAAAGTCAAAAATCGGGTAGCAACAGTGGGAAAGGAGAAAGGAAAGGTGATGGGCTTGATTTCATCACAAGCCCATCTTGCTTAAATGAAAGCTAGGCTTGATTTCATCCCAAGCCCAACTACTGTTTTGGACAAGAATAATAGGCCCGACCCATTTAATTTTTCGTGCTTAATTTATCATATGACTTTCGTGCTTAATTTTTCGTATGACTTCTCGTATGCGATAAATTGCTTGCTTTACGTCACGTTTATTTTTCATGTGATTTTTCGTATGGAACAATTCGTTATATGTTTTCCATGTTTATGTATTTAATTGCTTGCTCGTTAGAAATTAAATAAATGTTTGTATGCATTTTTATTATCTATTATTTTTTGAGCTATCGCTAATACTCTCATTTTTGTAGGATAAAATTCAAGTCTTCGCTCGCAATGAATTACCTTAATTTCTCTCACTTGTTGTAATAATTAGTTAGATTAATTATTCCGACCTCCAATTTGTAATAATTAGATAAGTAGTTATTATTATGAATTGTGGTTTGTAATAATTAGTTAAGTAGTTAAAAATCGTGTATGCTTATTTATACCTACGTATTTATTTCTCATTACTAACCATGGTTTTGAAGAGATGGATCGATTGGGGTTCATCCAAAAAGGTACGCTTATCGTAAAACATTTCAATGTATATTTATTTAGAAAATGTTAAAACCCCGATCGTTTCCATATGCATGACACCCTAGCAGGCGTTAGAACCACCCTACTCGTATGCATGACATATAGAATTGCTAAAACAATTAAAATCAATCTCACATGTACAACATGTTTAAACCACTTGCGTTTAAATGCCATGAAATTAATTGTTGTCTTGATACATGTGTATGGTGGCTCCAAACCCACGCAAAATATATGTTGCATACATGAAAATGTACTTTGTTAGTTTTGCCATGATAGATCACCTAGTAAGTAATTAATCATGCATGGCCCGATGATAAGGGGGGAACGTCCGCTCTAGCATACGAACAAACGGTAACCCCGTCCTTCGGTCCCGACGGAAATAACGAACGATGTAAAAAATGCTAAGATGTAACGTCCTCTTGGAGGGCCCAAATCACTTGTTAAAATTGTTTTCTCAAAACACCTCGCATACCGGTAACCTTTTTAAAGGATGTGACTTGGGTGCCTAACACCTTCCCAAGTCCATAATCACGACCTCGAACCGTTGTTCTTTGGTTTAGACCATTTTTGCCTTTTTTATTTATTTTTATGCCATGAAAATTAGGTTCCCTAAACCTTAGAAAATTAGGGTGGCGACTTCATTTTGCATGATGTTAAGACAAGTCCAACGCTTGTCTCGCATTGTGGCCCGTCCCGAACCTTTACTCGTTTTCAACGAAAAAGGGGGTGCGACAACACTCCTATCTTTGTCGTCTTCTATTCTTTCCCAAATTCTAGGCCCTACTCCCCAACAAACTTATAATTCCCAAAAATCCTCCTCTCTACAAATCTCGAAACTATCAACATTCTAATTTCCTCAAGCATTGTGACAATAGACATGTGCCTAGCCTCCATAATTTTGGCATTGAATGTCTCACACATGTTATTGTCCACCACATCAGACTTAGAAAGACATTGAAAGAAAGTTTTACACCAAAATTTAGGTGATACCTCCAAAATCGCATCCACAGCAGTAGGGTCATAGTTGTACATCCTGTCCAAATTCTCCTCCAACTGTGGTACATTTGTGGACTTCATTGTACTCCAATACAACTCAGAATACAAATCCCCATCACGCCCCTTCCTCTACTTAGAGAATATGTGTCTGGCACACCTTCTACCCTCTGCTTCTGGCATGAGCATCCTAATAGCATGAATAATAGACTGCGAATATTCACATAAATAGTCACTATTATTAAAATAGGAAAAATATGGTAATAAACTGCATCCAACAATTAAAAAACTTACTGGATGTTGATCAGATTGAAAAGACCATCCCAGTCCACTTGTTGTGATATTCAGGTCCTTCTTTACATCCTTCCACAACTGGCCAAGCCACTGGAAATATTTGATCATTAGCATATCTGCCCACAACAGTTAACAATTGTTGTTTAAAAGGCCCCTTCAAAAAGCATCCAACTACCCCTAATATTCTTCTGCATCCTTCCATGAACCCTCTTTTTAATGCATCAAAATAAACATACATTCTCTAAAAAATATTCCTTGGAGCTTCCAGAATCACAGTTGATCCAGGATTGCTTACTCTTATTTCTTCAACAAAATCCCATATCCTCCTAAACTCTTTATCATAATCTCCAACAAAATATTTCCTGATTGCCAGCCTAGCTCTCCTTGCTTGACTTTCAGATATCTCAATGTTAAGTTCTTCCTTAGTGTGTTTCTTGATTTTCTTTTGCTTCATTGAGGTAGCAGTTGCTTTTCTCTCCCTAATAAAGTGAGCCGCAATAAGCTTGTAGTTTATTCTGCTATTAGTGAATACTCTAGGGCACGTGTGATCAGGGCCTATACTCCTTAACTGCCAGTGAGACGTATTCTCTGCTTGTCATTCTTCACAAAATCAATCTCTCTATGCACCTTCAAATTGTGTTCTATAATTGCTTCCTTTAAGGTTTTTGCAGAAGTAAAAATCATCCAAACCTCCAAGTTATGAGTGTGATAGCGTGTATTTTATGCATGTTTTCCCCTTCATTATCACTTTGATTTATGTCATGATACTGCTAATTTGCCTTCATTTCCATCTTTATTGCAGATCTAGGCTAGAAAGGAGAAATATGAGAAAACATATACTTTCTGAGTGATTTATGTGGATCTCAAGCTTCAAGACTTGCATCGAGGCCAAGACACAAGTTTTCCATCGAGGCCTTGCCGTGGTTTCCATCATCGAGCCCTGGATGCGCCAAAAGTGTTATTTCCATGTGTCCTTGTTGGCAGGCTCCCACGTGTCCCCTCTGATGTCTTCCAAAAAGTTCCGCACAGATCCCAAGAATATTCTCTTTAGTCGTCGTGCCCTCGAGGCCATAGATATCGTCGAGCCCTCGACGCCGAGCGCCTCAAGAATATTCCTAGAATATCCCTTTTCCGGGTCAAAGATATTTATTCCATGTTTTAGAACTCCTTAGCTGGATTTTGTCATTTTCTAACCCCTTAGCTGTATTTTGTCTTGTTGTGGGCAAGAGGGCTGTTGCTACCCGAATTTTGACTTACGTCACAAATTTTTTCGTTTTATTGCATGTCGCATTAATAGCCCGTTTACGTCAAATTTCAATCGATTTTTTATCATGGGTTGTTTTCTTTATTATTTCACGTCATTTCACGTCTTTTGAATTTTTTGTATTTTTCTCGTATTTTCGACTAAACCGTATTTTTCGGTTTTCGTCAACGCATTTACGTATTTTTATGTTTACCGCATTTAATAGCTCACCTAAGTCAAATTTCTGTTGATTCTTGGTCCTAGGCTAGTTTGTTTAATATTCCGTGTCATTTCGTGCCTTCTCATTTTTTTTGTACTTTCGACTGTCTTTACGCGAACTTCTATCGGTCCTGAGTAAGTTTCCTGGGACCGTGGATCGGACGCGTAATTTCTTTAATTGATAATTACGTACTATTTTTCTCTTTCACGCCATCGAGTTTGGTTTCGTTCAATTTTTATAGTAAGGACATTTATTTTACGTCCGAACTTTTAGCGTTTCCGAAACAGAAAATAAATACGTTAAATCAAGTTTTACATTTCTTCACTGTATACTAGTTTTCTCGTCTTATTTTTCTACACGTCTTGGTTTCCTCGGATCGGATTTATTTTCACTTTCGTACAAATTCACTCCTACCAAAATATCCCGTTCGTATCCAAAAACATGCATTAATGGCAATTAATGCATGTTTATCTAAAATCACCTCACCTTTCTTCCTAGCTAGCCTCGCCGACTCTCCTATGATCATCACAAACCTCCCATCAGCAATCCTTGGCCACACAAAACCCAAACTTGGCCTCCACTCCGGCCACTATTCACTCTCCAGCTCACCCACGAGCGCGTGCGTCATTTGCAGCCACAAGCTCCCTTCACAACCGACTCAACCTTCCCCTGTAAATAGCATGCTTCATGCAACAAGAAAAGGGCACCAAAATCTCCTCTTAATCTCCATTTCTTGCACTACCTTCTTGGCATTTTGCTCTCCTGGACAAGTAAGCTTTCTCACTCTAGGTTCTCTTTAATTTTCATTTATGTCTTTAATGCATGAATAAATTGCTTAAAATTGCCTCACATGCTTAGTTTACATGCTAATTTCATTTCCCTTACTTCAATTTGATTGGATGATGTCTTGACTAATTAATGGCCATATATGCATGATAATTAACTTACTATTCACGTGATAAAAATGCCACTGTTTTGATTTAATTTCTTTCTGTAATTATGGGGTTGATTTGCTGGCATGTTGTTGTGTTGCTTGAGTCGGTTTCGGGAGTATGAGACCATGTTTTAATTTTCATGCTTGAATTGCTACTGTTGAGTTGTGAGAAAGAAAAAAGAAAGGAAGAAGAAGTTTGGGCGGGAGAAAGAAAGGAAAGAAAGTTGATGGGCTTGGCCTTTGCCAAGCCCATTTGTTTTAATTAAAAGGTTTCCAAGCCCATTTTTTCATGTCCAAAGATCAAATGGGCCCAAGCCCGACCCACTTAATTTTCATATAAATGTTTCGTATGCGATAATTAATTTTTTCGTCAATTATCATGAAATTAATTGCATGCTTCACATGATGTTTTATTTGTTTTATGTCATGCTTTAAAATGAAATGCTCGTATGCTTCTATAAAATAAATGGTTTACTTGTTCGCGATGTTTATATAATTGCTTGCTTTTATTATTTATTATTTTTGAGTTATTACTAACACTCTCGCTTTGTAGGTTAAACTTTTAATCTTCGCTCGAAAAGTACGTTTCTTTCTTTCTTTTACTTATTCGATGTGTTAAAAATTATTCGTATGCATGTCATCCCAAAACAAGAAATCCCAATATGGGCCTAACCCAACCCATAAAGAGAAATTGCATGCATGATCAAACCACCGCATTATCTTCGCGAATCATTATCGTTCGTATGTGATATTTAAATTAGACGTTATTTTTAAAATTGCATGTATGAATATTTTAATTATCAACTCATTGTAATAATTAAGGAATTATCAACTCATTGTAATAATTAAGGAATTATCAACTTGTTGTAATAATTAGTTATTTCACTTGTTGTAATATTTAGTTAGATAGTTATTCCAACCTCCAATTTGTAATAATTAGATAAGTAGTTTTTATTATGAATTGTGGTTTGTAATAATTAGTTAAGTAGTTAAAAATCGTGTATGTTTGTTTATACCTACCTTATGTCAATTGTTGCTAACCACGGTTTTGAAGAGATGGATCGATCGGGGTTCATCCAAAAGGTAAGCTTACCTTAAAACGTTTCCTTGTATGTTTATTCAAATGCCAAAACCGAATCGAATGCATGACACCCTAGTAGGCGTTAGAACCTCTCCATTCACATACATGACATATAGAATTGCTAAAACAATTAAAATCAAACTCACATGCACAACATGTTTATATCACTTGTCTTTCATACCATGAAATTAATTGTTTTCTTGCTAAATGCTATACATGGTGGCTTCGATCCCACACGGAATATGTGCATCCATAAAATGTACTTTGTTAGTTTTTCCATGATAGATCACGTAGTAATTAATTAATCATGCATGACCCAATGATAAGGGGGGAACGTCCGCTCTAGCATCGAGAAAAAACGGTAACCCCGTCCCTCGGCCCCAAACGAAAATAAGAATGTCCCAAATGCTAAGATGTAACATCACATTTAAGGGCCCAAATTATATGTTTAAAATTATTTTCTCAAAAACACCTCGCATACCGGTAACCTTTTTAAAAGGATGTGACTTGGGTGCCTAACACCTTCCCAAGTCCATAATCACGACCTCGAACCGTTGTTCTTTGGTTTAGACCTTTGTGCCTTAGCCTTTTATTTTTTTTATGCTATGACGATTAGGTTCCCTAAACCTTAGAAAATTAGGGTGGCGACTTCATTTTGCATGATGTTGAGACAATTTCAATGCTTGTCTCGCATTGTGGCCCGTCCCGAACCTTTACTCGTTTTCAACGAAAAGGGGGTGCGACAAGGGCCTATATAAGGCTTTAGTTTTTGGGGTTAGAGACAAGACATCACAATATAACCTACCACTTTTTGATAGAAAATCTTTTTGTGTGCTTCTCTTTCTCCCTACCTCCTTTAGGGGGAGGGGGATCAAGACATTTTTCAGCAGCCATGTACATAATCCGGAGCTTTGCTCCGGCCGGTATTTATCAAGTTTTCTCCTTTATCTCTTCTTTACTTGTTATGCTTTCTAGATCTATTATTTATGTATTTTCCAGCATGAGTAGCTGATTTGTCTTGTTCTTAGCAAGGGTGTTTTGAGGGTTGGAAAAGGATAATTAAGAGGCCAAATCATTCTTCATAAACTCTTATCGTGGTATTTGCTTGTTTGACTGGTTTCTTGTTAATTCGTCAAGGGGTAGTTAGGCGTCTAGATAACTAATATTGAGACCTCGATGATTACTGTCGCCCTTATAGTGAAAATGTAGCCGAGAAGCTGCAAGGTAAGAGCAGGCAACTAGATTGGTGTCCTCGGGTAGTTCTGGTTTCATCCGTCCAGGGCA
This sequence comes from Viola odorata, assembly GCA_963691705.1. Lineage (NCBI taxonomy): Eukaryota > Viridiplantae > Streptophyta > Magnoliopsida > Malpighiales > Violaceae > Viola > Viola odorata. The sequence goes on along the minus strand of OY829543.1, from coordinate 49,541,295 downwards.
AGCAAGTGATTAGGGTTGTGTCGCAAGCCTGACAAACTGAGAGGCATTCAACCCTAGACGTGTCTTTCTTCATCTTCATGGGCTCTCTAGATCCATCCCCGCTCCGCGCTAGTGACATTGCCGAAGTGTAAAGGTTACCTTTTGATGACAAGAGAGGTAGCTGGGAGGATACCAAAGCGTCAAGGCCACCTTATAAACAGTGAAAATGAGGGGTGGCTTCTCTTAAGAAAGAAAGCAGGGGGTTTACGTGAAAACATGGCCCCTATAGCATGTTTATCGCACTAGAGTAGAATATTTCTGCGCTGATGACTAACGAGGCCTCGATGCAACCTGAGAAGTACTTTTGCTAGGAATCTTTCTTATCTGCTTTCATGTCTTTATTTGTTTTCCTATTTATCTGTCTTGCCCTTGACTCTTACTTTTAGTATTTTTTACTTGTCGTGCCCTCGATTACTATTTTTATTAGTTAACTTGTTAGCTCTTATCTCTCTTGGTTAACTTGTTAGCCAACTAACCCCCCCTTCTTCTTCTTTTTGTCTCGGTTTGTTTGTCTTTGTCATGCATGAAAGTTAGAGTCTTGCCCTAGTCTCCGTGGATCGACCTTGTTACCACTATGCACAATTTATTATGCACTTGATAGTAGGTCTTTATTATTATGTTTGATCGTGCCCTCGACAAGCACGCATCAGAGTGTCTCTATAGTTGTTGGTGGGTTTGTAAGTAACTTTGGTCTTCCTTCTCCTCCAGTCACGGTCAGCTTCACTTCCTTCACTACTAGTCTCTGCACTAGCATTTGAATCATCTCCTATCTCATCAGATAATGGTGATTGTCTATCTTCTGCTCCACCAGTCCCCCAATCTTCATTTCTTACCCCTGCACAAGCTCTATTGATGCCTTCAGATCTATTTCTTTTTTTTTCTTACTCTTAATTATCAAGTACTCTTCATAATCTGATATTTGTGGAACCGACACCCAAGTACCAAGCCCTTCTTCTATCCCAACATCTTCCTCTTCACTATCATTCCCATCTTCAATGTCATCCCAATCTTCACTCACATCTCCATCTACACACACTTCTGGTTTAGTAACCCTTCCTCCACTACCTAAAACATTCTCATCAACTCTATCTCCTTCACCATTCTCCTCACCAAAGTCCGAATAATAATGACCATATTCACTACGCTCATAAAATGGAGAAAATGGGAGAGTATCCTTATTTATTTCTCGAGGGAACCTGTTTGACTTAACCCCCTCCTCAATATTAAACGTACTGCCACCCACCAACTCTATTGTGTCATTACTGAAGTCATTAGCATGTATTGAGTATGGACAAGGTAATAAGTCACATGGTAAAATCCTAGGTTTATCTTCAATATAAAGAGGTTGACTTTCATCAGGGTCTACAAATATATCCACTACACCTTTCTCCTTTGCCAATTGCATAAAAATTCCAAAAGATATTTCACATTGCAACAAGATCAAATCCATATCAAAATCCACAATGTCCTTATCCCATTGTTTGTAAAATAGAATTTTACCCACATTGTTTACTTCCATCCTCCCCAAAATCCATATTAGTAACTCATAAGATAAATTTTTGACCTCACACTTCCACTCAACCACAGTAGAGTACTCGTATCTATACTGATTATACTTAAAAATACAACCCACATTAAACCGCAAAACAGCCATGGCCTACCAATTAAAATCAAACAATAAATTCCAGTTCAACCACGTTCAAGGCAGGACCACCAAGGTGTTTTCATATAAAAATCATAACCACGTATCGAAAAGCAACAGAAACACAGATAAAAACAAGGGCAAAAGCCAATTAAAGGGTTTTAATATACATACTCATTCGAATCTCAATGTCGTTGTCCACCTCCGAATCTTTATGCAACACAACTCGGCCACTTGCAGACACAAAGACAGGGGTCGTATGCTTTTGACTCAGATCTTGGATAAATCAATGTTTCTGGTGAAAAGAAGCAGATGAGCAACGAGACAGAGCGGAGAGAAGTATTTCCAATTTGAAGAGTAAATCGTTTTATATATATATATATAAACGGCGAAGTGAAGAATGAAATTGGAAAAACAAGTGGGTCCCGCTTTTAATAATATTCAGTTTAATTAATTTGAGTTTTATTACTTTATTTTTTGAAAACCAAAAAATATAATTACTAAAACTATTTATTAGATATTAAGAGGATAAGGTGATTGACGAAAGCTAGGCTGTAGGGCAACCTGTCAGGTCACTTTTCGGACAAAATAATAAAATAATGAGAGAGAACGACCGTCAACCTCCGTTATGGCAATAGAAAGGGACCCCGTGGTGCCGAAAACCGTTGTCAGGAACCAACTAAAATAAAAATAATAATGTTAGGGACACCGTGGTGCCGAAAATCGAGATATTTCAATATTTGTTTAATAAAGAGAAGCAAAAAAAGAGGGTAAAGAAAAGGAAGGAAAAAAATAATTATTAATTTTGGTTGTGTTGTATTACGGCAGAAAGAAAGAAAAAACAATTAAAATTTGCAGAGAGATGAGAGGAAAATTATTATAAAATTAATATTATTGTGTCACAAGATTGATGCACATCTCCCTTCCATTCTGTTCTCTCACTTGAAGTAAATAAATATTTTTTAAAAAAAGAACCAATAAAAAGTGACCCTTAAAGTCATTACTATTTATCTATCTAACTCAACTAAACATTATCTGTGCTAACGTGACTTTTGGAGAAATAAAAGCCGATCAGTGTCTCTTAAATGAAATAATACTATCGCTTTAGGTATAAACTCGCACGATTTTTATAAAAAACCTCACTCCATTAAAAGTTTCACCCCTCTTCTATTTCATCTTTATTTCTCTTGTCTTTCCGATGTGATATTTTGTTCGCACACTTCAACCGTGATAATTTTTATTATTATTTTATAATAAAGAACACCATGGCTCGTCAATATAAAAGATATTTTTTTACCAATAGATAGGAAATTATATTAAAATAAGAGAAACTCTTTACAAACAATGCAGAGTCAATCCAAAGTGATCTAAATGAATCAAATGACTCAAATATGGCTTCTACAGCCATACAATAGGTTATCCAATAAGAAACTAAGTTCTAAATTTTGCCCAATTATGAAGCACACAATACAATTGTACAAAACAACGCATAAAGAGACAAAGAAAGCACAAAGGCCACAAGAACACAGGAAAATAAAAATGAACTATGGAGGAATAACACTTCATTTATTCATAGACTAATAAAACATAAAAGTTGTGTTTTATCCCGGATCTTACCGCTAAAGTCTTTAGATTTGTGATTCCATATTCATCTTCACAATCTATAGTCATACAATAGGTTATCCAATAAAAAACTAAGTTCTAAGTTTTGCCCACCTCTCAAGCACACAGTAGAATTGCACAAAACAACGCACAAAGCGCACAAACCCGTATAAAGTGACAAATAAAGCACAAAGGCCACAAGAACGCACGAAGACAAAAATGAACTATGGAGGAATAACACCTCATTTATTCATAGGCTAAAAAACCATAAAAGTTGTGTTTTATCTTAGATCTTGCCGCTAAAGTCTTCAAATTTGTGATTCCATCTTCATGTTCACCATCACATCCATCTTCTCTCACCCCAAGAAAGAGGATGGATCAATACACAATAGATTTGAGGAAAACTTGAAAAATGTTAGTTAAACACATGACAAACCATAAGAAGAAAAATAAAACAAAAAGAAAAAGGGGGTTCACTGCCGGTTACAATCCGGACGGCGGCTCCTAAGGAGAGGAAAAATTGAGAGGGTTTTCTTTTGGCGGCTAGTTTTTTTTCTTCTTCTAGTTTGTCAAAATGCCATAGTCCACTATAAAAGAACTTACAAAAGTCTTAAAAAATAGAAAATAATTTTATGCAACTCAAAACCATAGATCTAGGTTATTAATGTTAGAAGGGATGTGAATACAGTGACAAATACACTAATTAAAAGAGTTGTGACTTCTAATTTAAAAGAGTTTTAATTGAGGGACTTCTCCCGTCAGGTTCAACATCTTATAACAAACCATTATCCATATTAAAAAATACCTTTGAAAAAGAATAACAATAGTTATCAAATCTAAGCTTTAGTAACCAAATTGTTGGGCCACAACCTTAAACTTGAAAACGCATCTTTGGGCCCAAACCTGGCAGGTACTTGTGAACGAGGGTAGATCCAAAATGGTATGCCAGGCCCACAATGGAGAAGCACAAGGGGCAGATCTCATTATTTATTTTCAATGGATTCAATCAAAAATCAAAAACTTCTCTTTCTTTTTTTCTCTTATTTGTTATGAGAAGAACCAAGGTAAGTTATATATATATATATAGCAGAACCATTGTCTATACAAATCAAGAGTGTATTCTTAGTTAATTTACATAAAGAAAAGTCTTACAAGGATAATGTACACATAAATATTAAGTCGCATAAACATTTAATTTAGTATTTCATTAACCCTATTTTACAAACCTTCTACTCTCACTTTCTCTAATACTTTTCAATCTTATAGGGGGTGTTTGGTATCAAATCATGTATGAGTTCAATTCATTTTATTAATAGAGTTCAATTAGAATTCAATTGAACTCTATTAATGAATGAACTCTAGTGATTGGTATAATAATAAAAATTTGAAAGAATTTAATTGAATTGAAATGAACACATTGTTTGTTTTGGCTAAGAAATGATTTTATTTTACTTATTTGACCATTATACCCCTAAATTAAATTTTATCCATAAAATAAAAGAAAAAAATGGTAAGAAATACTTTTTACCATTTTGGCTCGTTTTTCATCATTTTGGCTCATTTTTTTTACCATTTTTGCTCATTTTTTGCCATTTTGGCTTGTTTTTTTACCATTCATGCTTGTTCCTTACTTTTTGCTCATTTTTTACAATTTTGGCTTATTTTTCACCATTTTGGCTCATTTTTTACGGTTTTGGCTCATTTTTACATATTTTGGTTTTTTTTTTACCATTTTGCCTCGTTTTTTATCATTTTTGCACATCAATCCTATTTACTAGGTGATCCTAAGCATGCATAAACTAACAAAGTATCATTTTGAATGAATGCAAGAAAACACGTTGAAAAGAGAAAAACCGAAAAGTGGGGTCGAAGCCGAGTACGAAACATACTTGTCAAGGTAAGCATAAATTAAAACAATATGAATTAATTGAAGGGAATCATTAAACCAAAATATTTTTCATGCAAGCAAAATATTTTTAGCAATTCTAAATAATCATAAATACGAATAGATAATAAATCAAATTATAATTCTAATAAATGAGGAGTAAGTTTTAAAGCTCGAATTTAAAAAATCATCACCAATATCAAAGTTGGCAAAACATTCAATCGGGATGGTAATTACGAACTCGATACCTGCGAAAAAAACAAAGACAAATTAGCACATGATTTAATTAAAAACTCATTCTTTTCCTTTTTACGTTGGTGGGCCGCAGCCCAACTCTCCTTTTTTTTCTCTCATTTTCTTTCTTTTCTTTTTTCTTTCTTTCTTTACTATCCTCTGACAACGTCATCTTTTCTTTTCTCTTTTTTATTCTTTTATTTCTTTCCTTGTCAAACGACAAAGACTCCTATTTCTTCTCTTTTTCTACTCTTCCATTTGCTTCTGTTTCTCTTCTCTCTCTTCTCTTTTTTCCTTTCACTCTTTTATTTCTTTCCTTGGGTAAGCAGTGAGATCGTGAGCTTGTGATGGGTGAGGCGACTGGGCGGATCGAGCAGAGGGCAAATCGACAGCAATGGCGGTGATCAGCGGCAGCAACGACGGTGTGGCGAGCAGTGACCGACGGTAGAGGCGGGCGGTGATGGGAAAGGATTTGCAGCGGCTTGTGGTGGCTGGGTCGTGGTGATGATTGATGGTTGTGATGAATTCGGTGATGAGGTGATGGTGATGGATGGTCGACTGTAGTGGTTGATCGGAGTAGATGAAGATTTGGCGATGCAGTGGTGATGGTGATTTGGCAAAGGGTAGGTTTTAGATGGGTAATTTTGTAATAGGATAATTAATAATTAAAAACTAATTGAATTCCTCCACAATCTCATCTGTTTGGGCAAGAATTCTCACATTTTTTAATTTTCAGCTTCAATTCATAAAGAATTGAATTCTTTTTAAAAAAATCATAACAATCACAAAATTTGTTATGATTTCAGTTTAAATGAACTGAATTCTATCTAAAATTTGATACCAATCAGGCCCATAATTAATCAAGAGGACGATTTTAGTTTCCCCTTATTACGAGAACAATCTTAAGCTTCACGAACCATGCAAACACCTCCTATGCATTAAAATAGTTATATTAAAAATGAAAACTTATTTTTATTGATTTTCTTAATTAAAATACCTAGTTTTTTAACTTATTTTATCTCTTATCTTTAATTGAGTAGCTAAAACGAAGAAAAAAAACACATACATGAATATGACTTCTTCTTTTTTAATTTCAATAAAATAATCATTTTATTATTTTTTCCATTAATATTTTTTAATAGGTGGTGTTTGTCTGACTCGTGAAGCTCATGATGCAAAATTATTTTTTTTTTGTTCAAGAAGATTTTTCAATTTAATCATAAGTTTGAAGGGGGGAAATAAAAAATCTCCGCTTAGTATCGGAATTGTTGAGCGGCAACCCGAAAGGTATGTCCAAGCACTTTTGGGCCCAATTCCGGCATGTTCTTGTGAACACCCATCCCAAATGGTTGCTAATGCAGAGAAGCAAATGACTTGGAAGAAATAAGTACTGCAAAAACAGAAAAAGAAAATAATAATATTAAATTTTCCCTTCATTTTTTCTTTCAGAAATCTGTTACACAATGAAATAATATTTATTCATAATAATTTATATAAAAAAAGAAAATAAAAACAAGAAAAGGAAATTAAAATGTTTGAAAATTAAATTACCTGCCATTATCATACAAATTAGTTTGAAGTAGGGATTGTAATGGCATCATACTGTAGTTTCCATCAAAATACCCACCGTGAGAAGATGGGGTGGATAAGACAGGTCGTACACTGTGTAACAGAAAAAATAATCAATAAACACGTAAAATTATATAATTCAACGTATTAATCCATATCATTTTTATAAGGCAAAATCATTAATGATTATTAATAACATAACCATTTTTTTATGATTTACAGATGTATTACATAAAATGGTTGTAAATCTTGTCTGATAACGACACAGGAGGAGGAGGAGAAACGGGGGCAGATCTCATATCTCTTCACCGTATTCAAATTCAAATCAATTTTTTTTTTCTTTTTATCAGAACCAAAAATTGAGAATTGACACAAAAGTGATAATCCTCGGATCCGAGGTGAGGATTATTCTGTGATCTTGACCTTCAAGAGGATAGCTATCCACGCTGCTGCTGCACCTGCACAACGCCGGAGGGGGTCCCCGGCGCAAGTACTCCGATACTTAAGTCAGTATATGGTAAATATGAGGGTAAGCAGGTGATCTAAGGGAGTGAAAGGAGGAAGAAAGAGAGTAGAGAGAGAGTGACTCTACGTATGTGTGGGCTTATCTGACCTTGTCCTTCTCTTTGCCTTTGAGGCTATTTATAGGCACAACAAAGTACTACCCCGGATGAGTAGTGATACTGGATGCTTGGACATACCAGGTGTGAGATTAGGCACCATCCGGTAGGTGGAGCCCCCCTCGCTGATGTCGACCACATCCCTGGTACCCCGTGTAGAGACCAAAATGCCCAGGGGGTCTGTTTTGGATTATCACAAACCCAATCGAAAATGAGCCCGAGTGTTTACCAAGGGCTCAATTCCCGGTGTCTGATAAAGTTCAATACTACTGAACTGCAGGAGACTGTGAATTTCCTGGAAGTTTTCAATCCTCTTCTTCTTTCTTGCATTTCACTATTCCGGGTACTGTTCACCGGATCACCATTCCGTTAACCGAATCACCATTCCGTTACTGTTCATCCAGATCTCTATTCTAGTACTGTTCATCCGGATCTTGTCTCGGATCTGAACAGCAATCCTCACCTTCCGGATCTTGTTGATAAAAATCAAAACTCAGCAGATCACACCTTACCTTATCATCCAAATTTCGCTCGATGAATAATACCAACTACTTCTTTGTTCCGGATGTGACAACAATTTTTCTTTATCTTCCGGACCTTGTTCCGGATCTTGCTCCTCATTATTACTGCTATCAACCAAAACTTTTGTCTTGTCATGTGTTTTTCCACGCAACTTTCTGCTTGCTTTCTTGTTCCTCTTCCTTATTGTTATCTTTCAATTGGATGAAACTGCGGCCCTCTTCTTGGATATAACATCCAACCGTTCATTGCAGAAAACAACAAGATTCAATGATCTGCTACCTTGCTTTTCCTTTTTCCAACAACCTTTCTTTCCTTTTTTCCATTACCTTTCTTTTCTTTCTCACACACTAGCTTCCTCTTCATCATCATATCATTATTTGTTCCCACGAAAATGGGCTAGAAATAACAACAACAGGAAGACCAAACAACAATAGCAGATGACAGACGACAAGCGAGTTGAAGCTGTTCTCGTCCTTGTAAGAAATAATAACCCGGAAAACAAAAACTCGAAATCTGGAACACCAACCCAGAAGACAGACCCGGGATCTCATAAACCCGGATCACAAATTCAGAAGCAGGAAACCCTGATCAAAACCTGGAATCATCAGTGATAGCTTGTCCAAGATGCATCAGACTTTGTTAAATACATCAGCTTGTTCATCAAACACCCCAATAATTTTACGATCATTGGCATCATAATTCAGACCGAGTAATTTCAGTGCTTGTTGGTCGTTACCCTTCCCGTGTTAGAACCAGAGGAGATAATTGTGGTTCTAAACCATATGAACAACAATACAGGACCGAAAAACAATTCAATTGTTGCATGAATTAAACGGAATACGGAAGCATACCTGATGATGTCATGAAATTAAAGAAATCACGAAATCTTGATCTTCTGGTGGATTATTGCTATGTGGGGTTGGATGGAGAACCAAGAGAGATCTGTATTTTATTCTTTTGTTTTTTTTAATGTAAGTTGCCTCTTAGTTTTATAATTGGTTTAACGTCAGTTTTTCAACTTCTCTTAAAAACTGAAAAGGCAACTTATCCTTTAATTAAAATCAACAGAGAAATATTTAATTCCTTTTAGCAATTCCACCAGCGATCAATTCCATCCTTAATGTTTTTATTAATTCCGAATCGGTCCATCAACAATTCAGAATTAATCCGGAATCTGCACAATCACCAGATTTACCCCCCCCCTCCCACACTGTTTTAATTAGACGATTGGACCACTTAACTTTAATAGATCATCAATTTGGTCCAATTAACCTTATGTTAACAATATATTATATGACGGTACACACATAACATATGCGTCCATATGTTCCAACGTGTATGACCAGTACTAACGCATTAGTCCGTTGTCAAATCCCAACAATCTCCCACTTGGACAACCGCACAATATGCGTTCCTTATACTACCACCTTTTGTCATACAATCATATGTTAACCCCCGAATGCTAGCATATATCCGTCTAATTCAATCTGGTCCATTAGCTTCATTAATGCAAGAATCAAAAGAGTAGTCATCGCAGTCCAAGCAATTAAACTCATAATGATTATGAGTACTAACTAACTAACGACATGGATCCAGTCTGCATGTGCAGCATGGAAATTACAAGTGATCTATACTTGTCAAATTTCCAACTGATCCTCTTTACTTTATGAGATCAAATATTCAGAGCATATAATGAAACAAAATCATTATATATAAACTGTGAAATAACATAATGCACAGTTAAAACATATACAAGTTACAATAGTACAAACCGAACTCCCACTAATCTCAGGCATCTAACTTAATGACACCCATGCTCGATACATGGCCATGAAATGCTACAGGTGTCAATGCCTTAGTGAGCGGATCCGCAACCATATCGTTTGTACCCAATAACTCTATGCTAACTTGATTGCTCTGAACCCTTTCCTTTACGACAACGAACTTGATGTCAATGTGCTTAGACCTTGACGAACTCCGATTACTGTTGGAGTACAGCACTGCAGCCCGGTTGTCACAAAAGATCCTCTGATTGCGTGTCGAGGGCATCAAATTTAGTTGTATAAAATGATATAAAAATGGGGTAGGGGATACAACTTAACACTGTCCACAATGGACTTGTAGATCGTGATAAGAGGTTCGTCCACAGAGATCTTGTTGGAGTTTTGTAGTCTTGACTCGACTTCCTCATCACTGGAGTTGAGGGGTTTTGTTCTGCAGTTAAGATAAACAAAGCAATTAAAAAGAACAAGACAAAAATTAAATAAAGAAATAATCTTAGGCAGAAATGAATCTTAGCTAAGATTGGCGGCGGAGATTGGTTATGGACTGATGTGGGGTAGATTCTTGGTAAGGGCGAATTCGTGAGCGCTTTACTTGTTTAATCGATCATCGACCTTAGATTTTCTCCTTCTCTCTCATAACTCTGCTATAGATTTGGAGGAACCCCTTTCCAATCCTATTTTCCTCCTATTCAAATCACTTGGAGGGTACCCCCTTTCCTAGTGATCCTGGCCAGTGGACACCTTGCTGGTTAAAGGGTTTATCCAATTGGCTGCTGGCTTGAGGCACATGCGTTTTCTCAATGGCGTAGGGAAAGACAGAGTCTAGGCCAAGCTACTCCTAACTCGGAGCCCTAGGTTGTCAATCTGGTTAGGCCTATATAGATTCAAACTCACTAACCCCCGCGAGGTTAGCTGCCTACTTCGTCACTTCAGTTTCGCTCGTCCCCTCAGTGACTGGCTGCAAATTCGTCGTCTTGCCTAAGATTGATCGAGTCTTAGCCTAGACGAGAACCGGTTTGTTAAAACAGAACTTGAATCAATTACGATTGAGAGGATAATAAGAACAGATCGGTCTCACGAATAACAAGTATGCTCACTCAACCCACTTCAGTTTCGCTCGTCCCCTCAGTGACTGGCTGCAAATTCGTCGTCTTGCCTAAGATTGATCGAGTCTTAGCCTAGACGAGAACCGGTTTGTTAAAACAGAACTTGAATCAATTACGATTGAGAGGATAATAAGAACAGATCGGTCTCACGAATAACAAGTATGCTCACTCAACCCTTACCAAGAATTAAGTGTTTAGCTACTAGACATAATAATTAAGAAGACAAAAGAATAATTGCAGCAAAGTGTTTACAAGAACCAGAAGAAAAGAAGATGGAAGATCCCGTAATTGACAGCCTTCCCTAACCTTAAATAAGGTTAAAGTCCCCACCAATTACGTTCCTTTCCATATTCAAAACTCCTAAAACATAAAGATAACATTATTCAAATTCAAAATAAAATAAAATACAACTAGAAATAGATTTGTTTGTTCAAATAGAGGATAATCCTTCAAAGGATGCAATCTTGGATCACGTCTGATCTTCTCTAGCTGTCTCCAGCTGTCAAATCCACTCTTTTAGCTCAAAATCCCGTGACTCCTAGTATATCACGTTTCTTGGCAATCTTAGCTAAGATTATTTTGTCTTAGCTAAGATTGGTCGTTTGTCTGATTTTTGCTCCAAAGATAGCTTTTTTATTTCCTCCAGCACAAATCCAGCTGTCATCCACACTCCAGCAATAGCATTCCAAGACTCCTAGCTTTGTACGTCTTTAGATCGGCAGTCTTAGCCAAGACTGCGCCCAAGAATGCTAGTTTGTGCTGAAAGCTGATATTTCCTTCATTTCCTTTAAAAGTAGATAGATTGACGTGAAAGGCACCACTTTCACCATAAATAAGGTGGTTTAAGATGGTAAAAATGCATGAAAATAGACGTCAATCAAACCTCAGCACACTTAAACGATGCTTGCCCGCAAGCATACTAGACTCTTAACTAAGACAGCAAAAGAAAGACTCAAAATAGAGGAAACAAACAGTGGCAAATTTCTAGACCGACGACCCTTAACCAATCCCTTAATACCTTCATACCTATGATAGTCAGCATACTTCTCAATGGATCCCAACCCTTATGAAGAAGGTCTATTCAACACCCCAAACATCCAAATTCTACATGATCATAACATTTTTGCATTCCACAACAGACTCAACAAGACAAGACATCCACCTACTTGGGTATTCTCCCCTTAATTCAACTACTCAACATCAACATTTGAATACCTTGTCTAAAAATTTCCTATGCCAGTATTGCTAATAGTTTCTTGAATATTAATGCTTGTGAGGCAGAAATATCAAGACAAATACACAAATATATATATTTTTATTTATTTTTTGCTTTTTTTTTCTAGAGCATGCAATTACTGGGCATAAAAGTAGTTCTTTAAATTAGAGCAATTCAGCACAACACAAGGCAACAAACTCCGTTATCCACTAGTAGTTTTCCTTAAGGGGATATTAAAAATATTTGGTGGAAGCTTGCCTATTTGTTAAGTGTGTTACACAATGCTAGACCTCATGATCATGTACAATATGGATGCTTAATGGATACCAGGACTCGTACCCTTACTGGTGTTGAATATGTTAACCTATTGAAATGCCTTGATCAAAAGTTACGGGGTCACAAGGTGAAGGATGCTAAAGGTCAAGGTTAAGACATTAGGGAAAAGGTCTTAAGCATAGTCCAGATTTTTGCCAACACTCAAACAAGACATGAAACACACATGCTTAAAAATACACATAAAAAATACAACAAAAATCATTCATCAGAGTCTAACTAGACAATCTAGGCCAACTATCTTAGCCTAGAAAAAAAATCATGATTCAAAAAATTTCGTGCAAACAAAAGAAGGTCACACAAAAACACAAAAAGGCATGTATATACAGATAAGACACATAAAAACACCTCACCACACTTAGAAGACACATTGTCCTCAATGTGTAAATGAGAAAAAATAAAAATAAAAGACACAATAAAAGAAAAAGAAAAGAAAAGACACGACCTGGGGGCTTGCACTGTGTTGCGGGAGGTCTTAGAGGACAGAGGTCCATGCTGGAGTAGAGGTGGTTGCTGAAGGGGCTGCTTAGTCCAGTTCTGGAAAAATGTCTTAGCTAAGACACAATGGCTAAGGCAACTGCCGAAGCTATGATTTTTCCTCTAATTTTGAATGCACTCCTTATGCTGCAGCAACTCTGGAGACAAGAGTAAAAGATGTGGATCAACGAAATATCTCTTGAACTTATTCACAAAAAATCAAAAGAAAAATGGAAGAAAATAAAATAACATAAAAACATGGGTTGCCTCCCATACAGCGCCCTTATTTATCGTCTTGGGCTCGACATTGCCATGGATTTCTCATCAAGAAAGTTTTCCAAACTCACACCATGCACTGAGCTTGTCAGGATCTTTGGGTGGCGCCTCTTTGACAACCTCTAAAGGTATAAATTGGAATGGATCGGGCGGCTGTTCAAGGTTAAAGTTTGGTTGTTCCTGCATCACAAATGGTGAGTTATGGTTACTGTGAATAGTAGGAAACAACTTGCGAAGACGGTCAGTCCATTCCATGGCTTTGGGTGGACTAGTTGGCAGAACTGAATCTTGGCCAAGATTGCGGTCAAGACAGCTTTTAAACTCAATTTCTGGTGCCTGCACACTTGAGAGTGAAATGTTAGGATAATCTTTTGGTAATTCATCAGCAGCATGTCCAAGGACGTCCACAAAGTGAACACCGTGCATTTTATTAGGATTTTCAATGACATCATGCATGTTAAACTCTATTGTTTCATCACCAAATTCCTTAACCTCATTTAATTTCTTTTGTTTTGAAGATCTAGGAGGAAAAGGGGGTGGAATCTCTATTGTTTCCAGAGGTTTTGAACTCTGCTCATCAGTCTTACCCACTAGCTTGGCCAAGATTGGCTGCTCCTTTTCTATCTCTGCTGGAATATCAGTTTTAGTCTCAGTCTTACCCAAGATTGGTTCCGGCTGAGACTCTACCTGGATTTCTTCGTCTACATCATCATCTTCATCCTCATCTTCCTCATAAAGCATCCTCATATCCTTGTCTGACTTTGCACCCTGATTTTCTAGTCATTTTTGTGCCAACTGTGCAAGTTGATTCTGCATCTCAACAAGACTAGACTGGGTTGCCTGCATGAAATTTCGCAAGGTCTCTTCTATGGGCACACCAGTAACTTTTGGAGGTTGGGGGGTAAGTGGCAACTGAGGCACAGGGGCCTGGTTTTGGGTAGGTTCTAGTACAAAATATTGGGGGTTTATGGGGGTTTGTTGGAATGTCGGGCTTGGCCAAGATTGGTTCTGATTGTGTTCATATGCTTGTTGGTACTGTTGGAATGTCGGGCATAGCCAAGATAGGCTCTGATTGTGTCCATATGCAGCACTGACTTGGGCTGGATCACCCGAATGTTGAACCATGTAGCAATTGTGGGTTGGGTTGTAAATGGGGTGTTGTTGTTGTTGTCCCTGGTTGTACCTTGCAGAGAGATTTTGAACCATGTTAGATATTTCAAATAATTTATGCTCAACATTAAATGCATTCAAATAAGGAGGGATAGAATTATGGAGCATGATTTTTCTGTTCGGCCTACTGTCTTGGCCAAGATCACTGCAAAAACAAAAATAAAAACAAAACTACAAAAACACCGTCAAAAGATCCCCGGCAACGGCGCCAAAATTTGATTGCGTGTCGAGGGCATCAAATTTAGTTGTATAAAATGATATAAAAATGGGGTAGGGGATACAACTTAACACTGTCCACAATGGACTTGTAGATCGTGATAAGAGGTTCGTCCACAAAGATCTTGTTGGAGTTTTGTAGTCTTGACTCGACTTCCTCATCACTGGAGTTGAGGGGTTTTGTTCTGCAGTTAAGATAAACAAAGCAATTAAAAAGAACAAGACAAAAATTAAATAAAGAAATAATCTTAGGCAGAAATGAATCTTAGCTAAGATTGGCGGCAGAGATTGGTTGTGGACTGATGTGGGGTAGATTCTTGGTAAGGGCGAATTCGTGAGCGCTTTACTTGTTTAATCGATCATCGACCTTAGATTTTCTCCTTCTCTCTCATAACTCTGCTATAAATTTGGAGGAACCCCTTTCCAATCCTATTTTCCTCCTATTCAAATCACTTGGAGGGTACCCCCTTTCCTAGTGATCCTGGCCAGTGGACACCTTGCTGGTTAAAGGGTTTATCCAATTGGCTGCTGGCTTAAGGCACATGCGTTTTCTCAATGGCGTAGGGAAAGATAGAGTCTAGGCCAAGCTACTCCCAACTCGGAGCCCTAGGTTGTCAATCTGGTTAGGCCTATATCGATTCAAACTCACTAACCCCCGCGAGGTTAGCTGCCTACTTCGTCACTTCAGTTTCGCTCGTCCCCTCAGTGACTGGCTGCAAATTCGTCATCTTGCCTAAGATTGATCGAGTCTTAGCCTAGACGAGAACCGGTTTGTTAAAACAGAACTTGAATCAATTACGATTGAGAGGATAATAAGAACAGATCGGTCTCATGAATAACAAGTATGCTCACTCAACCCTTACCAAGAATTAAGTGTTTAGCTACTAGACATAATAATTAAGAAGACAAAAGAATAATTGCAGCAAAGTGTTTACAAGAACCAGAAGAAAAGAAGATGGAAGATCCCGTAATTGACAGCCTTCCCTAACCTTAAATAAGGTTAAAGTCCCCACCAATTACGTTCCTTTCCATATTCAAAACTCCTAAAACATAAAGATAACATTATTCAAATTCAAAATAAAATAAAATACAACTAGAAATAGATTTGTTTGTTCAAATAGAGGATAATCCTTCAAAGGATGCAATCTTGGATCACGTCTGATCTTCTCTAGCTGTCTCCAGCTGTCAAATCCACTCTTTTAGCTCAAAATCCCGTGACTCCTAGTATATCACGTTTCTTGGCAATCTTAGCTAAGATTATTTTGTCTTAGCTAAGATTGGTCGTTTGTCTGATTTTTGCTCCAAAGATAGCTTTTTTATTTCCTCCAGCACAAATCCAGCTGTCATCCACACTCCAGCAATAGCATTCCAAGACTCCTAGCTTTGTACGTCTTTAGATCGGCAGTCTTAGCCAAGACTGCGCCCAAGATTGCTAGTTTGTGCTGAAAGCTGATATTTCCTTCATTTCCTTTAAAAGTAGATAGATTGACGTGAAAGGCACCATTTTCACCATAAATAAGGTGGTTTAAGATGGTAAAAGTGCATGAAAATAGACGTCAATCATCCTCAAAGGTCTCTCAATACCAGTGACAACTCGCAGTCCCTTAACCATATTTTGCAGCCATATAGCATGACTGGATGCCTCGTAGCAAGCTACGAATTCTGCCTCCATAGTGGAAGAAGCGACGAGTGATTGTTTTGCACTCTTCCATGAAATGGCTCCTTCAGCCAGAAGAAAGACATAACCTGAAGTCGATCTCCGGCTATCCTAGCATCCAGCAAAATCAGAATCAGTATACCCAATGATCTCAAGCTGATTTGATCTCCTGTATGTGAGCATATAGTCTTTCATTTTCTACAGGTATCGAAAGACCCTTTTGGCTGCAACCTAATGATCCCTTCCGGGATTGCTCTGGTATCTGCCCAACATACCAACAATGAATGCAAGATCCGAACGGGTGCAAACCTGTGCATATATGATGCTTCCCACAGCCGAAGCATATGGTACACCCTCTATGAACTTGCGGTCCAAGTCCGTCTTAGGACACTAATCAGGGCTAAACTTCTCACCTTTGGATACAGGAGTATCATGTGGCTTACAATTTTGCATATTAAATCTCTTTAGTACTTTATCGATGTAACCCTTTTGTGATAATCCAAGGGTACTCCGTGAACGATCACGGTGTATCTGAATCCCTAACACAAAAGACGCTTCCCCAAGGTCTTTCATCTCAAAGTTATCCGAGAGAAAATCCTTAGTATCTTGAAGAAGTTTTACATCGTTAGTAGCAAGCAAAATGTCATCCACATATAACAGTAGAAAAACAAATCTACTCCCACTGAACTTATGATACAGACAGTCCTCAACAACGTTTACATTGAAACTGTATGAAGTAATAACGCTATGGAACTTCAAGTGTCATTGACGGGAAGCTTGCTTGAGCCCATAGATAGACTTCTTTAATCTACAAACCAATTCACTATCTCGTTGGAGGATAGTCCTTCTGGTCGCCTCATGTAGATTTCTTCCTCAAGATCCCCATTGGGGAAAGCAGTCTTTACATCTATCTGATGAAGCTCAAGATCAAAATATGCCACCGAGGCCATAATAGTCCTAAAAGAGTCCTTCGATGAAACTGGAGAGAAGGTCTCTTTATAGTCTATTCCTTCCTTTTGGGTGAATTCTTTCGCAACAAGACGTGCCTTGTACCTCCCAATATTGCCCTGAGAATCCCTTTTTGTTTTGAAAACCCATTTGCAACCTATCGGTTTCTTCTTCTCAAGCAATGGTACAATCTCCCAAACGTCATTGTCCTGCATGGATTGGAGTTCATCCCCTATGGCCCTTATCCATTCTTGAGCATCAGAACAACTAGTAGCTTCTTTGAAGGTGAGCGGGTCATCCTCCAAAGAGTCAATAGTCTCCTCATGTTCTTGCAGAAATACGATATAGTCATCCAGAATCGCATTTCTTCTCACTCTAGTGCACCTCCTAAGTGGCATATCTACCTGGTCCTCAGCTATTTGAGGTTGTTGAGTTTGATCCGGTTGTGGACCCTCATGGACATCCTGATGATCCTCAGGTATAACCTGTGGATCTAGTCCTGGTCCTGCAGGAAGATTAATGACGTCGTTTCTTGCTTTCTGAGGGATAAGAATAGGAATAGGAACAATAAATTCATCTTGTCCCTCAAAAACTGCATGAGGATGAGGTATGTCTGAATCCTCCTCCAAAATGACATCTGACCTTCTATCTTCCCCCCAAAAATCAACATCTTCAAGGAATCTAGCATTTCCCGTCTCGAAAAAAGTTCGGGTAGTAGGGCTATAAAACATATACCCCCGTGACATCTCCGGATATCCAACAAAATAACAACTAACAGTCCATAAGTCCAGTTTCCTTTCATCGGGCCTATAAGGCCTTGCCTCTGCTGGACATCCCCAAACTTTTAATTGCTTTAAGACAGGCTTTCGGCCAGTCCATAACTCATATGGGGTTTTGTTAGTCGCTTTTGTTGGTATCCTATTGAGAATGTAGACTGCAGTTCTTAAGGCATCTCCCCAGAGTGATATAGGTAAGGTGGTATTGGCAATCATACTCCTTACCATATCCTTAAGGGCACGGTTCCTCCTTTCATATACACCATTCATGGTCGGAGACCCCGGCATGGTGTACTGTGGAACTATCCCACACTCATCGAGAAATTGGGCAAATGGCCCAGGACGTTGTTCACCTGATCCATCATATCGACCGTAGTACTCACCACCACGATCTGATCTGACGGCCTTAATAGCCTTTCTGAGTTGAATTTCAACTTCAACCTTAAAAGACTTGAAAGCGTCCAATGCCTCGGACTTTTCCTTTAAAAGGTATAGATATCCGTATCGAGAGAAATCATCTATAAAACTGATAAAGTATCGTTGACCATTCTAGGATGCCTTAGGAAATAGACCACAAATGTCTGTATGTACCAGTTTAAGAGTTTCCGAACTTCTCTCGGCCTCAAATCGTCTTTTGTTAGTTGTTTTGCCCTTTATGCACTCGATGCAAACTTGCTGGTCTGTACGATCGAGTTCATCAAGAATTCCATCTGACACAAGTCGGTCTACTCTCCTTGTGGAGATATGACCTAACCGTCTGTGCCATAACCTGAATGAATCCTCAGTTGGTAATTTACGCTTTATCCCATGAGAATCGCTAACATAACATTCATTATTGCTATCAACTGTATGCAATAAATATAAGTTATCAGAATCAATTAATGCACCAGTTCCAACCAAAGTAGAGTTAAAATAAAGTAGACTTTTATAATTCCCGAATCTGAATGAATAATATTCTTTGTCCAACAAGGAAACTGAAATCAGATTCCGTCTAAAAGACGGTACATATAAAGTCTCTTTTAACTCTAATATAAAACCAGTACATAAAATTAATTCCAGCATAGCAATGCCCTCAACTGGTACCGGGTCACCTGCACCCATATAGAGGAACCTCTCACTTTCCATGGGCTTCCGGTACGTTCTGCACCCCTGCAAAGAAAAACTTATGTGTTTAGTGGTTCCTGTATCTAACCACCAAGTGTTCTTAGGTACAGAAACTAAAAGGGATTCTGTACTAACAAGAGACAAGGACATGCCTTTCTTTTCACGCCAAGCCATATACTTAGCGCAGTCCTTCTTTAAGTGGCCTGCTTTCTTACAGAAGAAGCATTTTGGTCCCTTATGCTCAGTATCTGAGCCCTTATGCTTCTTCTGGGAACTAGACCCTGCAGTCTCTTTGTCTTTTCCTCTTCTTGAAACCAGATGAAGAGGTAGTAGCCAGGTGAGCACTGTCTAAGATCTCTAAGATTTTACTGCCACTTTCTTCCTTATCCAGTGACCTCTGCATGGACATAGGGACAACACTGAGTATGACCAAATGACAAGCTCTGCTTGATTGCTTCCAATCCTCGAAAGCCTGGAGGTCCTTATCATAACTTTCGAGATCTGGTTCCTCAAGGCAATCCTTATATAGCGCCAGATCTTTGTTCATACAGCACAGTGCTGTCTCTACCTTTCTCTTCCATAACTTGAAGTTACTGGAAGATAATAGTGGTACACTGTTCAAATTGGCAGATACCGAACTTGCTGAGTTCATATCTGAAGGAGCACAACATTTAATCAGTTCACTTTAGCAATAAACTTAATGAATAACACATTGATTAAATCAAGAGATTAATTACATGACATTGTGTTTAATCTTTGGACTAAAAACACAACTCACAATTAATTAACCTGTCATAGTGTGAATTTTATAGCTTGATTCTGTTAAATGTTTGACCTTCCTTTGGGCCGATCAAACACTTGCAATAAATCTCTTAATAGCTATAAAGCTTGAATTCATCACTATCGTGTTTATAATTTCTGCCAAACAATCATCTTCCTTTGGGTCGATAACTATCTGCATGAAATTATGAACACCACACTTGAAATGTCTAACTCGGTAATGTCCGTAGTAGAGGTCACTTTGGTGACTTTACTACATCTATTAATCGAGTTAGATAAACAAGTTAAGCTCAAAAGCTTCCTTAGTGTTATTCCAGGACCGATTGTCCACCAAACAGTGATTGGCGGTTGGGCCGCCAAACACTTTTGTACCGCCACATACAAAAGTTTTTCCCCAACAGTTTTCTTGATAGATCTTCGAAATATGATCTGAAATTGTATCAAACTTTGTCTGAAAATTACGAAATCACTTCCAAAAGACTCGTAATTCACAGATATACAACTTTGAAGAAGAGAGGAAAAACTGAATCCAAACAGAAGACACACAAAAATGGTCTCGAACACAAAAAAAATCCCCCAATAGTTTTCTTCATAGATCTTCGAAATATGATCCGAAACTGTATCAAACGTTGTCCGAAAATTACGAAATCAATTCTAAAAGACTCGTAGTTCACAGATATACAACTTTGTAGAAGAGGGGAAAAACTTAATGCAAACGGAAGACACACAAAAATAGTCTCGAACATAATTCGGAAAAGCAGACCCGGAAATAGATTTTCCAATCATGCATCATAGATTGATTACAATTCATGCATAATGGTTTCAAATTCAATCGACAAAATCAAAATTGACCAAATTGCCGAAATCAATCAATAAACCAATTCCCAAATCAATTCCCGAAATCAATTAATTCCTAAATCAGTTATGCATCATAAATTATCTGACATTCATGCAAAATCAAAATTGAATTGCGGCTCTACCAATTGTTAGAACCGGAGGAGATAATTGTTTTTCTAAACCATATGAACAACAATACAGGACCGGAAAATAATTCAATTGTTGCATGAATTAAACGGAATGCGGAAGAGTACCTGATGATGCCATGAAATTGAAGAAATCACGGAATCTTGATCTTCTGGTGGATGATTGCTATGTGGGGTTGGATGGAGAACCAAGAGAGATCTGTATTTTATTCTTCTGTTTTTTTTAATGTAAGTTGCCTCTTAGTTTTATAGTTGGTTTAATGTCAGTTTTCCAACTTCTCTTAAAAACTGAAAAGGCAACTTATCCTTTAATTAAAATCAACAGAGAAATATTTAATTCCTTTTAGCAATTCCACCAGGGATCAATTTCGTCCTTAATATTTTTATTAATTCCGAATCAGTCCATCAACAATTCGGAATTAATCCAGAATCTGCACAATCATCAGATTTACCCCCCACACTATTTTAATTAGACGATTGGACCACTTAACTTTAATACATCGTCAATTTGGTTCAATTAACCTTATGTTAACAATTTATTATATGACGGTGCACACATAACATATGCGTCCATATGTTCCAACGTGTACGAACGGTACTAACGCATTAGTCCCGTTGCCCAAATCCCAACATCCCGTACTCATACAAGGATTCTGTAAAACACCACTGCTTTATGTATTACCTTTTTGTTTCGTCTCCGTCATCTTAGAAACCCCAGATTTCAATCCCTTTGGTAAATCTTCTGCTTTTAACAATTCCTCGATCTGAGCTAAGGCCCCTACTATCAACACATCAAGATGCCACTCTAGATACCAATTGCCTTGATCAATTACAAGGCGTGCTAAGTCTGTTAGATGGCCTTCAAATATGTCAAGCTCATTCTGCAAGTACACCCGCAATAATAAACCCAGAGCATTCCAGTACACCTCTGTAGGCATGGCATCAGCTTTCTCTAATTCCTTCCAAGTATGATTCTCAGAAATTTTCAACATTTTTCTAACTGAAGAATGATCCTCCCAGTAACTAAGAGCCCCATGGCACCAATTGTGTGTAAACATAAATTTCTCAAGGTGTTTCGGACAAGTAATGGGACAATAAAGATCCGGACCAGTAATGGGATAATAAGAATCCGAACAAGTAGTGGAATAATAAGGATCCGGACAATCAATCACGCAATCATCATCACTCACTCCCGGAATCATCTTTACCACTGAAACATACGACCGGAACCCAATATTGTTGTCCGGCAATGCACTCTTTCCCGGAATCAACATTCCCAAACTCGGAATCAATATGCACGAAACCCGAAATCAGTTTGCATAAATCCGGAATCACCACTAAGAACCCGGAATCAATCAAATGAACAGGACAAAAAAGCCTGTAATGTCGCACTGAGGAAGCATAAATTCCCAGAATTAATTAATCCACAAGGCAACAAATTTATAACTGCTGCAACTAAACCAACAGAAGCTTTCCTGATATCCTCTAATTTGATATAGATCGATGAACCATTAGTAGGCCCAACTGCATCACCATCCTTCATCTTTTTATTTTCAATAACAGAAAAATTTAAACCTTGGGATTGGCTTATGGGACTATCCTCCTTCTGCTTTAAAGAAACAGGAGTAAAATCACTACTTCCTGCATTAAAATTCTTCACACCATTGCTATAAGGATTGAAAACTTCATTAGACACATGAAGTTCAAAGGTTTAGAACTTTATCAGACACCGGGAATTGAGCTCTTGGTAAACACTCGGGCTCGTTTTCGGTTGAGCTTGTGATAATCCAAAACAGACCCTCCCTAGGCATTTTGGTCTCTACACGGGGTACCGGGGATGTGGTCGACATCAGCGATGGGGGTCCACCTACTGGATGGCGCCTAATCCCACACCCGGTATGTCCAAGCATCTAGTATCACTACTCATTCGGGGTAGTACTTTGTTGTGCCTATAAATAGCCTCAAAGGCAAAGAGAAGGACAAGCTCAGATAAGCCCACACATACGCAGAGTCACTCTCTCTCTACTCTCTCTCTCCCTCCTTTCACTCCCTTTAATCACCTGCTTCCCTCATATTTACCATATACTGACTTAAGCATCGAAGTACTTGCGCCGGGGACCCCCCCTCCGACGTTGTGCAGGTGCAGCAGCAGCGTGGACAGCTATCCCCTTGAAGGTCAAGATCACAGAATAATCCTCACCCCGAGTCCGAGGATTATCAAATTGGGTTAGTGAGAGGTTGTACCCAACCATAACAGCCAGCTATGATGAAATACTTGAAATTCCTCCTAGTTCTATTAGATTTAGGACATCTATTTTATTTAATATATATATTAAAATAATTAGGGTTTTAAGGGGGGCTCTCTCTTCCGCCTCTTTCTATCTTCTTCTTTTTCCGCCTTTCTCTTCTTCCAGCAGCTTTGTAATAAACCGGAGCTTTGCTCCGGCCGGTAATATTCAGGAGTTTTTCCCATTCTCTTCTTCTTTAATTATGCAATTTATTTATTTTATTTATTTTACTTTTTATGAGCAGTTAAATATCTTGTTCTTGGTAGGAATCATCGAAGGTTGCTTAGGAAAGCCATGAGGTTGAATTGAAATTAATAGACCACTGGTTTGTATTTATTTGTTTAACAAATTCTTGTCAAATCTACTAGGGTTGTTTCTAGTCTGGCCAACTAGCTGCTAGACCTAGGCGATTAAAGTCATCTCTGTTGTTATAACTAACGCGAAGCTTCAGGGTAAAGTAGACAACCAGTTTGGAAGTAATTGGGTTCCTGGTCTCATTCAGCTGGGTAAAACGAGTAATTAGGGTAGTGCCCCGAGCGTACTGAGTGTCTCGCCCTAGACGTGTCTTGCCTCCTCTTCATGGGCATCCGAGTATTGTCTCCATAACCGTACCTTGGAGGACGGCGGATTGTCAAGGTTACCCCATAAGCGTACCTTGGGGTAGCTTCTCTTATGAAGGTAAGTAGGTGACCTAAGCGTACCTGGTCCCCATAGCACGTCTACCAGCCAGGGGTAGAAGATCCTTGCACCAATGACCGGCTGACCATAAATGCAACCGGAGATTGATTTCTACCGAGGATCCTCTCTCTATTGATTTCTTACTTGCTTTAATTCTGTTTATTACTGTTTTCGTAGTTAATAATCAAACAACTCTCAAAACCCCACCTTATTTATTACTGTTTCGATCTGTTTGCCCTAGTCACACACGAAAGTCAGCGTCTACCCTTAGTCCCTGTGTTCGACCCTGCTGCCACTATACACAATTTATTGTGCACTTGATAGAAGGTTTTTATTATTATATTTGAATGTGCCTCGACAACACATCAGATACAAACACAGAGCGTTAGGATTGTAGAGTTAACTTATTATGATGAAAACTAAACCAAAAATAATAAAATACTGATGGAGTGAATTATACAAACGGGCTAATACGGTGGAGTCTGGATTACTCTGACATGAAAAGTGATTCGGACACTACATTTAAAAACAAGGTCAAACGGATTGTGCCGGATCCACCCTAATTTTAGTGGGTTGGATCCAAGTTGACCCGTTTGTTGGACGAGTCATATTTTAATGGGTCAGGTTGATCCGATTGACCTATTTTGTGACTCCTATTTTAATTAGTCGGGCTCGAAAAAGAATAAAGGTACTAAGTGATGTATTAAAAAAAAAGTAACCATTTCCTTATTTCCATCGTAAAATTGAAAAATATAGTAATAAATAATTAAAATGGAACTAATTAAAAAATAAAAAACTATAATATAGTACAAATATTTTCTTCAAACCCCAAACTCCACGCAGTACTTAATAAAATGACCTGTTTAGTTAATTGAAGGCGAAATAATATTTATTTTGGGACAGAAAAGTTGGGGAAGTATCTATATCATTAAGGTTTATTAAAATTGATAAAAAAAGTTAATGAAAATAAAATAATAAAATAGAGTAAAATTTATACCAAGAACAAAGGTAAGAATTCTTTATTCCTTGCTGTGGTTGCTTGTTGCACAAATTAAATCTACAGTATTTACTAAGAAAAAAATTCCAATATCCAACAATCAAAGTGCATCGATTCAAAATAAAAAATATGTAGGGCACCCGCATTTTCCATGTCCAACCATCACAAGAAATATTAAATCTCTCTCGTTATAATATAAAGTATCTCTAAAAGTATTGGATCCTAATATACAGATCCTTCTCAATATATTAGAATCCAACAAACGGGGATTTTCTCAAGCATCACCAAGATAATTACATGCCATGGTCATGGTGTTTACATAGATTGTCCGATGGTTATGTATAGTTTACATATAACCTGTGGATAAATTTTAAATTTGCAAAAAGACATCAGACAGATTAAAATCTACAGTATTTACTAAGATATGTACTTAGTTATAGTAAAACATACGTATAATTTATTTATTTTTCAACAGAATGTGTATACAAATCAAGAGTGTATTCCTAGTTAATTTACATAAAGAAAAGTCTTACAAGGATAATGTACACATAGGCATTTTATTTCGTATTTCTTTAACCCTATTTTACAAACCTTCTAATACTTTTCACTCTTATAATTAATCAAGAGCACGATTTTAGTTCCCCCTTATTACGAGTCAAACTCAAAAACCATCCTGAACAATCTTAAGCTTCACGAACCATGCAAACACCTCCTATGCATTAAAATAGTTATATTAAAAAATAAAAACTAATTTTTATTGATTTTCGTAATTAAAATACCTAGTTTTTAAACTTATTTTATCTCTTATCTTTAATTGAGTAGCTAAAACGGAAAAGAACACATCCATGAATATGCGTTTATTTTTTTTTTAATTTCAATAAAACAATCATTTTAATATTTTTTAATAGGTGGTGTTTGTATGACTCGTGAAGCTCATGATGCAAAATCAATTTTTTTGTTCAGGAAGATTTTTCAATTTAATCATAAGTTCGAGGTGAAATAAAAAATCTCCCCTTAATTAGTATTCGAAATTTTTGAGCGGCAACCCGAAAGGTACGTCCATATCCAAAACGCACTTTCGGGCCAAAATCCGGCATGTACTTGTGAACAAGGGCCCATCCCAAATGGTATGCCACAGCAGAGAAGCAAATGACTGGGAAGAAAGAAGAGCTGCCAAAAATGAAAAAAAGAAAAATTAATTAATTTTTTCTTTCAGAAATCTGTTACACAATGAAATAATATTTATTGATAATAATTTATATAATAAAAAATAGAAAATAAAAACAAGAAAAGGAAATTAAAATGTTTGAAAATTAAATTACCTGCCATGATCATACAAATTAGTTAGAAGCAGGGATGGAAATGGCAGCGTACTGTAGTTTCCGTCAAAAGATGGTGGCGGAGGCGGAGGAGGGTATCCTGGTGGTGGATAAGATGGGCCGTGCACTGTTGTAACAAAAAAATAATCAATAAAAATATAAAATTATATAATTTAACTGGTTAATGTATATTAATTTATAATGTAAAGTTATTAATAATTATTAATGCATAACTATTTTTTCTGATGTTATATACATTACATAAAATGGTTGTAAATCTTGCCTGAGAACGGCAGAGGAGGTGGGGAAACGGGGGCAGATCTCATATCTCTTCACCGGATTCAAATTCAAATAAAAAAACTTAATTTTCTTTTTATCAGAACTAAAAACCTTGAGAATTGATACAGAAGCAATTACCAAAAAAAGGATGGCTATATATAATTATATTTAGGGGAACAAAGGAGGAAGCTCAGGTTGGGACGGACACGTGTAACCGTGTGAGTTGTGTGGCGGCTCCCATATGTTTTCCAATCTAGGAAAACAACAGAAAACTTCCACTTCGTTGTCGGTTTTCCTCTCGCACTCTTTTCTTGGAAAAAAAGACAAAAAAAAAAAACATGAAAAATAGTCAAATAAGTAGTAGAAGATTCGAATAAACTTCTGTAGCAACTGCTTCGATTGTCATTGCCAGTACTCAGTGGTATTCAAAGAATCGGATCTTGTGACATCGACTCGTGTCGGTTTGAGCCGTCAAGTAATGCCACAGTTGATTTATTATTTCTCTGATGACTGTTGTAGCCTTGAGGTCAACTAAAAAGAAAAACACAGAGAAAAGAAGAAGATCGCAAACTTGAGTTGCCTTTTTTTCTCTCTTTTTATGATCCTAAAATAATTATTTAGTGATTAAATTAGTTTTTATTGTTGTAAAAAAAATTCAATCAAACTACAAAATGTTTATTTAGTCCCTGGGTTCGTAAAAGTTTTTCATTCAAGAGCTTAAATGGTTAATTTAATTCTTGTATTAACAAAAAAAATTCCAATCAAATTCTTGTATATATAAAATTTTATATTTCTTTTCGTGCATATTTCAATCAAATCTAGTCCCCCGTAATTTAATCTGCACGTTCCCATAAAATTTCTAATCAAACTTAAAGTAAATTTCTAGCTGTGCACATGTATATGAAGACAATTAGGGTTTCCTTTCTTCGATAAGAATTTGGATTTCTTGAAGAAAAGTTTGACTTGAATAGGAAATTCTGTGTCAAAACTAGGATTTGTTTTCCCTTTGGCACGCAATCACCCCGCTTTTTCCTTAAATTGATGGACACAAATTGTGCCATCAAATTAAGTAATTAATTAGCCAATTGGTTTGGTTCCTTCGTAAAAAAATATTATATTATATTTTGGTTCGTTTGTTCGGGTTTAATTCCGGCCATCCGAGTAATATTAGGGCTTGTAAACTTAAGCCCAGAAAAGTGACCAATGTGATTCTTGCATGTGTCCTGTCTAGATTCTCATGCAAGCACTTTTCAATTACAACATCTTGGTCCTTGCATTTTGGATTGAACTAAATTAACAATTACTACTTCGCTAATCGTTATTAAATTAGTGAGAGAGAAAAAACACTCAAGGAATTACTTTGTTTCTTGTATATTCTTCCCTTTCTTCAGCCATTTTCTAATAGCTTATATTAATATATATTTTCTTCCGCTTATTAAAAAAAAAAAAAAAAAAGAAAAGGAAAAACACTCAAGGAAAAATCTTCAAAAAATCAAAGCAATAACAATGCTTAACATATGCGTATTACTAAGAATTTGCTTTGTGTTTACAGCTTAATTATTTCAATAAGGATTTACTTCTCTCTCAAAGTTGATCAAGCAAGCAACTAAACTAAGAAACTGGGTTTTATATTAAGAGTTACGTGTGAATATTGCTTATAAAAAGAGGGTAGGGTTAAAAACAATCACTCTGAGAAAACTATCCGTTAATATTAGAGTAGTACCAGCCTACTAGGTAAGAACTCTTCGTAAAGTCCATGCATGAGATACATGTTTTCCTGGTAAAGTCCATCAACAGTGGGCATTTGGGCTTAGGTAATACTTATTTGATAATATTCAATTTTGACTTATATATAAAACAACTATAGAAATCATGTTTAAGATCCTAATTTTTGGTAAGAAATTTATATCCAATTTACTTACAAATGTTGGTCAAGCAAGCAACTAAACTAAGAGTCCATGTTTTATATTATTTTTGTTGTTTTAATTAATTAGAATAATCCGCAGTTTCACTTTATTTAAAAAGATAAGAGTTATGCATAAATGTTGCTTATAAAAAAGAGTAGTATTAACGATAATTATTTTAAGCAATTTATATAAATATAAAAAGGATGTGATGAAACTCTCATGAAAGCTTGAAAGGAAGCTACCTAAGATCCTTGAATTTCTCTTGTGATGTCATGCGGCATCCTCTTCATACCTTAAAAAATAGTATTTGTTATATAATTTATATATTTTTTAAAAACTTATTGATTAGATAAGTTAAAAACCTTTGAATTGCACTATTAAATTGAATTAATATGTATAATTTATTTATTTATTTAATTAAAAATTATGATATAAGTTATGGAATTTGAAAGGATTGAATTTCAATCGTATGAAATAAAAATTCTTCACAACTTAAAAAACTCTTTGGTTATTACTCTATCTATCTATCTATCTATCTATCTATTTATCTATCTATCTATATATATATATAGATATAATAAAGTATGCGGTGACCTATGAAGAATTCATGTAGGATTTCAAATTCTCTCTTACGATGTTCCGTATCTTCACTTGGATACTTCTTTAGTGCATGTGCATGATGTATCTTGGCATCTATGACGGTTAATTTTAGTATATATCTTATATGTTTGTTAGTGTTGAATGGTGATTTAGTAAATATCTTTGAGTAAGTGAAGTAACGATTGATACAATTTCAACACTTAAGATTCAAGAATGATAGCGATCAATGCTGGGTGGTATTATATGGACGGGCAAATATGCAAAAAAAGTCCAAGTCGGCGTAAATTTATTTATAGGGTTAATACTACCCAGGATCCCAAATTTTTGTCATTTTATTTTAGTTATCTCCGATTCTTCTTCTTTTTTTCGGGTCGCAAACATTATATCCGTTAATTTATTTAAATCCCAATTGTGAAAAAAATAACTAACAGAGACAAATTCCGTTAACTATACACACGTGGCATTTTTTAATATATATTTTTACTGATGTGGCATTTTTTATGTCATATGTCACGTCATTTTTTTAAAAAAAATAAAAAAAAAATTCAAACACTTTTCAATTACAACATCTTATTCCTTGCATTTTGGATTGAACTAAATTAACAATTTGATTGTTGTGTCATCATCTGAAATTACCTAAATATAAGGATGCAACATGTCATGGCCTTACTTTTCTAAAGCCCGTGCGGCGCCTAGATCCTGCATCTAGGCCAACCTTCTCTCGATATATGATCGTAATCTCCAACAACCCAATATAGCCTCCGCCTTTCATCAGCAATGCACTACTAGTTCTCTACTCAGACTCAACTAGAAGTGGCCATCATAGCAAAGCCATCATGGCAGCGCCCATTCCATAACACGGAAGGCTCACTCGCACACTTATGCCAGACCCGCATAGGAGAAGCTCACTTAGACAAGCATACTCTCGTATCTTGCCCAGGGAAATGTGGAGAGTTGTCACACCCCGAAGACTTCCCTTCACTTACCTGATAAGGGACAATCCATCAAATCCATACGCCTTCGGTGCATCTCAGGATCCATGTTAAGGCTAAGCTTGAACTCTAAGGCTTAGACCTTAACACTCTACCCCACTTCATAATGTCGATGCCCTCATCGACTAGATCTCCATTCTCTACGCTCTCCCACACTTCAATTATCGTTATTCTTTTCACTCATTTCTTTTTATATTCATTATCATTCTTTTCACTTTTCCCCAACTCCTCAGATTGTGGTCTCATCTCCCATTTTCTTTTCACAGCTCGTGTCTCACACTCGCCTCTGAAGAAGTGCATTCTAGGCATGATCGATATTACCTCAGTATCCGACCCCTCTAGTCGATACTCTTAGAACCTATCGATCATACCATAATGCCACGTCTTCCCGCCAATCTCTCATATCTTTTATCTCTCGATCGCATGCTCACTCTTTTCATGCGGGTTGTTTTCTCTTTACTCATATCTTTATTACTCTTTCTTTTCTCCAATCTCTCTACGCTCACTAAAGCCTACTTCATAGGGTCATGGTATCGTGTAGCACTTTGTTCTCATTCCAGCATCCAGTACCAGATTTGCTTGTCCAACTTTCTCCTGGCATAAGCGTCTCTAGTACATAGACGTGTCGTTCCTTCGAACCGACACCCTTTTGCAAGGTATCCCTTTGCCTTTCAAGGACAGTGCCTCTGCGTATTATGTCGCATCCCTTTAAGCTGAGCGCTGTTGCGCATGACATCATAATTCTGCCCTACCGAGCCAAGCGCCACTGCACATTATAGTTTTGCCCCATCGGGCCATGGGCCTCTACGCAATGTGCTTCTGCCTCACCGGGTCAAGCGCCTCTGCGCATGATAAATCTGCCCCACCGGGCCAAGCGCCACTACGCCTTATAGTTTTGCCTCATCGGCCATACGCCACTGCGCATTACAAATTCTCTTACTAGCTCAAGTTCGTCTGAGTCAGTGGTTCTCATCTGTAATATTTTTAATTTTTAATTTTTAATTTTGTTTTGTGTTTTGTATTTTGTTTTGTTTGTATATATGGTTTTTCATTTGTGCATTTCCTCCCCCACTTCAATCATCGATGTCCTCATCGATTCATCTCTATGGGTTGACTGGTACATCCTTGCATTCGTCGAATACGCAATGCAGGGATCAAGACAATCTCTAACGGAACACTTCCTTTTTGATTTCTTGTCCATCATTACTCGCTCAATTCCCACTACCTGAATCAACTTTCCATATCACATGGTTGTTATATCAAAACTCGTACTCGCATTATGTCCGACTTGAGTTGTGCATTCTATTAACCATTCCATGGACTAGAAACACTAGCTACCCATACAATGGTCTAAGGACTCTAGCTACATAGAGTATGGACTAGAAACACTAGCTACCCATAACAATGGACTAGGGACTTTAGCTACCCAGAGTACGGACTATGAACTCTAGCTACCCATCATATGCGTTAATAGTCTCACTCCTTAGTCTACATAATCGCTGATACTTTCGTATCCAAACTCACCTCATGGTTCTGTATTGTTGGGTCCCGTCTTTCCTTCGAGGTTATAGGATAACCTACCAACACACTACCACATCTATTGTCTCACGCTTCCCACTTCTTGACATTCTAACATTATAAGTATGATTTCTCCTCAAAAGGTTCTTCATGCTTATTATGTAGAATTCATTATGGTTGTCATGACGAACATAGATTGGCCTCCTCTTTGTCTCGATACAACTCGTATTGGATCTTATTGCTTGATCACTAAGTGATGCGTACAATACAAAAGACAACAACTAGTTTTCTCCGCATTTCTCACCCTCATGCGTGTTTCCTCCAAACACCAACCACCGCATTCTCATCTAGCGCATTTGGCCTCTAGGTTCTCACTCGTCGTTGTCATATCCACGCCTCACACATAATGTTGGGTTAACATTTTACTAGCATCCACGGGTTCATAATTCCCGTCAACTTACATTCTCACATCTTGACATCACAAGATATTATCGAACTCAGGCTCTCCGAACTTTAGTCCCTCGAGCTTTCACTTCACAAACTTTAGTTTCACCACTTTAGCTTCTCAACCTTCGCTCCAGGTTTTCTTGCAAGGGAATCTAAAAGGAAGCTACCGGTGGCACCTGTGTCAATGAGGGTCTCCATGGAATAACATCCCATTTGAATCGTCACATAAATTTCCCTTCGCCATCTTCTCTCTGGCCAAATGTTTCTTTTAGGTCGATAAGAACTCTTTTCTGAAAGGTTTTCGCCCTCGATGGTCTCTTCCTCTGGTTCTAAGTTCATATATCCTTGAACCACCTGCAGTGCACTCAAGCCAACTTTTGTGGAGCACTCGACAACCTTGTAGGGACCTGCACAGATAAGGCACGCAGTGGTCCCCTGAATGAACCGACATCTCCTCAATACCAAACATAAGCGTGGAATATTTGATCACAAATTCTCGCACAAAGACCGTTTGCACAAGGTCGCGCAATCCCACACGACCAACATATTCCACATCCTCTGGGAAAAATGCTTCCCTCAACTCTGCTTTGGACTCTTCTCACGTGGCAATACTATTGGCGCATGTACCAGAGATTTTTGGTGCGAGTCCTCCACCATACTTTAGCATCATCGGATAGCATTACTACAATCGTCAGTCTCGACTCATCTAACATAACCTGGCACACTTTAAAATAGCTTTCTGCATCAAACGAGAAATGATCTATCTCTTTCACGTTCCTCACTCCATTATTTAGTTCAGTAATTCCCATTCCCAAACGCCGTGAAAATTCCTTTACTTAATTTCGGT
Source organism: Viola odorata (assembly GCA_963691705.1). Taxonomy (NCBI): domain Eukaryota; kingdom Viridiplantae; phylum Streptophyta; class Magnoliopsida; order Malpighiales; family Violaceae; genus Viola; species Viola odorata. Next base: position 49,508,484 of record OY829543.1, on the reverse strand, counting down.
AAGTTTACCCTGTATCACAATCAGGGAGGAGTTCAACAGTCCCACCAGATACGATCCTAGGATCGCATCTAGCCCTAGTGCGCATCAATATCGAGAGACAGATAGCCATGGAGCCAAAGCACGCGAGGGAGCCAAGTGAGGTTAGAAAAAGCCCATAGGGCAGAGTTGAAGGTTAGTGGATGAAGGAAGCACACGCTAGGTCAAGGTACACGCATAGCACATGCGCATAAGTCATTCCTAGCATCAGTCTGGTCAACACAAGAGAAAGTGACCCTAACGAACTCCGAATTGAATTCTATCAAAAATACAAGATTTCTCAGAGTGTTAGGAAGGTTGTGTCCAAATTTCAGGTCAATCGGACAAGGGAATCAAAAGTTATGGTGGGTTAACTTTCAGTTACGCAATAAGAGCGCGAACAAGGACATTGACAAATTGACACCAAGCTAAAATGTGAACCAGTCGAGCGTTTGGAATAATTCAAATTGCATTATGTTTCTTAGTCCAAGAGATATTTCGTGTCAAGATTTGGTCTGGAAAGCACGAGCGAATTGGAAGATGGCCCATGAAGAAGTTCAAGTGCGACAAGGAGAAGAACTTCAAGTCCGACTAGGAGAAAGAGATGAATTCGGACTTGAGAGTGGAGGCGGTTTAAGGAGAAGAGTCTAGAAGACTTTTGCACATAATTAGATAGATTAATATTGTATTTATTTATTTAATTAAGTATAGTTAAGTTAGGAGTAGAATTCCTAGTCTTAGTCGAAATAGAAGTTGTACTAGTTTAAAACTACTTGTATTTTGCGCCTATATAAAGGGCTGCATTTTCATTAATAAATTACATCAGATTTTCCACATAAACACCTTACCAAATATCCGTTTCATCATTCTACCATCTTATTGTCTCGATCTCTGGAGCAAGCCGTCCTTGTGTTAACTTAACCGTGGACTCGGTTAGGGCTAGTGAAGCGTGACGTTTGTGGATTCAAGCGTAGAAGAAGTGTGAGCTAGTGTGTGCGGACCAAAGTGTGGCACTTACAGGGATAAGTGTGGAAGGAGCGTGAGGATCGTGTTGGCGTTCACATGGTTGATTGATAGCATGTCTTTATTGTAGGTTTTTCTATCTTATTTCTGGCCTTTACGAGGGCAAGATACATCTGATTTGCCCTTTTCCCCATCTTTTTATAGATCAGTGCTTAAAGGGAGAAAAGAGCAAAAACGAGCATTTTTGGAAGGATTTCTGGAGTTTTGAAGATCGAGGTCTAGAAGAGCAGAAGTCATTGATCCCGCGACGCTAACCAGACCAGTGAGCAGTCTCATGCCCTCGACTACCCTGCGTCAGATCAGAGATCGAAAGCCAAAGGAAGGAATCCCAAACGTTTCTAGAAGATTCCAAAAGATTCCAGAATATCCTCTGCCAAGGGCGCGGTCCCCCTGTGTGCTGGCGTCCTCCCAAGCGTTGGCACCCTCTCTCCCTTAGCTGTATTTTTATCCCCTAGCTAGTTTTAGCCTATTTAATCTTAACTTTAGGATTTTTTTGTAGAAGAGGCTGACTTAAGACACTAAAAATATCACTTTTTCTTTTACCCTAATTTCTAGGAATTTTATTCTCTTGGGTTTTGGAGCAGCCGCCAATTTTGTAAAGGAGGAAGCTTTTCTCCTTTGATTTATTAATTCATATATCGGTTTCTTCCAATCCTTTTCTTTACCCTTTAATGCATGCTTACTATTATATACTGTTCATATCTTGTTATGAGTAGCTAAATACCATCCTCTTAGTAAAGGGTGTTTCAAGGGTTGCAAGATTTAGTTAAGAGGCCTAATGTGTGCTTAATATATCCTCTTGCCATATTCAATCATTTATCATTTTAATCCATGCTCATTTAGAACTGTTGAGGGCTTGATCAACTGTCAATATTTCTGCATGAGTAATGTCAATCTCTTGGTTATAACTGACGCGAATCCTTGAGATAAAGTAGACAACTAGTGTAGACATCATGAGAGGTCTTTCGTCTAGGGGTATTTGATTGTTTAGGTTATGTGATGCGAGCTTGACAATCTGAGATGTCACGCCCTAGATCTGTCTTGCCTTCACTTCATGGGTATTTTGAGTAGTGCCTCCCCGCATTCATGCCTAGGAGGACGGCGAAACGTCAAGGCCACCTCATATGTAGAAACGGGGGGTGGCTTCTACCTACGAAGGTGAGTAGGGAGTCCACGTGGAAACATGGCTCCTATAGCAAGTTTGTGCTTGAGTTTGGAATATTTCCGTGCCCATGATTAACAAACCTAGAATGCAACCCGAGAACATCTTTTGCTAAGATTTCTTCCCATCTGATTTACATCTCTCTTATTGCTTTTCTTGCCCTCGAATACGTTTTGTTATCTTACCCTCGACTGTGTTTTACTTTCGTGCCCCCGAATGCTTGTTACTTTTATGATTGTGATTTATATATTTACTTATCTGTCTTGTTAGCTCCCATATCTGCGTCAATTAATTCGTTGTCGATAAAAAAATCCCCCAGTGTTTCTTGACCGTATTCTGTTGCATTTGTCCTTCGTCGTATATCTTTACTACAATTTATTCCTTCAATCTCTGTGGTTCGACCCTATCTTGCCCTGTACACATTTATTTGTGCATTTAGGCATCAGGAAGATATTAAATACATTTGAGTGATGATTAAATTTTGGTGCCGTTGCCGGGGATCGAACCGGGGTCACCCGCGTGACAGGCAGAAATATTTACCACTATACTACAACGACTTCTGGAAATTCAAAATGGGCGGCTTCTGGGTTTTCGAGGTCACGATGGAGATGAGCTAGGTCTAGGAAAAACTGACGGTCCTGGTCGGCCAGATTGGAAGGAGATCCGTCGAGGGCAAGATGTGGAATTACTCTACCCTGGGTAGATGAACCTCTAGCTTGCCTTCGAAGTCCTCTTTCCATTCCGGTTAATTCGAGATCGAGAGGGAGCAGGTCTGGAATGGATCTCCTGATCATACAAAAATAAAACAAAATTAGTACCGTTTAATCCCCGGCAACAGCGCCAAATCAACTCTCTCTCTCTCTCTCTCAAATCACCATCTTCCACTCTACCACCATGCCTCGAGTAAAGCAAGTAGCCCACAAACTAGCTACCTCAGACCCGGAATGCTCCTCCTCCACTCAAAAATCTCTTAGCCTCGGCCTCGACGAGGAGCAACCACCTTCTCCGACCGCCGAGCTAAACCCAATCTCCACCGCCGCTTACCAGTCGGACAGTGAGCTAGAAATCACCGGTGCGGCTCCAGCGACCTCCACAATGACGAGATCCGACTGAGTTTCCAGAAAACCACCCACTTCCACCGCCACGCCCAAGAAACCAAAGGTTGAGAAAGCCTCCCCTGCGGCTAAAAATAAACTCACGGTGGAGGAATTCATGCAGGACATTCTCGTATCCGAATCTGAGCAGGAGGAGGAAGTAGGTGCCGGAGCTGAGGAAGAAGAGGTCGAACAGACCGCCGCTGGCGTCGAGGACAAAGAAGAAGGTTTCGGCGAGAATGAAGCCGAGGAAGAGGAAGTCGATGAAGATGCTGAGAAGGAAAGAGCTGAGAGAGCTGAGGAAGAAGCAGCTCTCAAAGCAGAGGCTGCAAAAAAGGCCAAAGAAAAGGAAGTCGCAGCAAAGAAAAGGGCTACAAAGGGCAAAGCTAAGACTCCAGCCAGAACACAACAGCCGACCGAGCTTGAAACGCAGGTAGATAGGAAGAGAAAGGTAGCATCCTCCTCAAAGGACCCAAGCAAGCAGGCCCCAACAAAGAAAGCACGTCGTGACCAAGACGACGATTCAGATGTCGAGTGCTCGAAGCAAATGCTTGCCTCTACCCCGCGAGCGTCTTCAATCTAGGTTGTCCCCATGAATGGTTGTCTTTTGATGATAAACCCTCATTAGATAGGTTGCATGCTATGAACTCCAGAGGTGTTAGCCCGTGTGCGCGCCTAGATTTGGAATTTTTAGAAAAAATGGGACAGGACACTCGAGTCCGAGAGCTCGTTGGTAACATTGGTTGAAATTCTTTGTTCTTTTTAGAGCATCCAACCTATGTTGAGCCCTCGCTGGAGTTGTTTACCACCTTCTGGGTTGGTTCGGACCATTTCAAGCCTAAGGGCAAGCATGGACCGAACCCTTCAACCCTTAAACTAATTAATTTTTTCTTAGCGAACAAATGCCTTAAACTGTCCCTCAATGAGTTCAATTGTGCACTTAATTTTGTCACTCTTGATGGTTTAAAATCCAGCGTTTATAAGAATGCCTTGACTGTGATTCCCCCTATTTTTGATGCTGATGTGGCCTTTCGTGAGTTATCTGAGAATCCTAATGTTGTTTTCAACCCTAAATCCTCTAAAGCGCATGAAATTATGGATCCTGCCCTTAGAATTTTGCATCGCTTTCTTGCTCTTACCTTTGCTGCTAGATTTGGTTCTTCAGGGTAGTTAACCCTACAAGAACTATTTCTTCTTTGGTGCATGAAAAACAAGCGTAGGGTGAATTTAGGATTTTGGGTTTCATGTGCTATTATTCATGTTCAGAACGGCTCTCGTGGCCCCATTTTAGGATCTCTGATTGCTTTGCTTATTGTGAATTTGAGCAATATTGATTTGACCTCTACTAGCCTTAGTGAGCCAATTGCTTTTAAGGATTTAGACCCCCGTACACTTGATGTTATGGGGCATTTGTGTATCTCACATGGTATTTTGAGGTTTTCCATAGATACCACGCCCTCGGGAGAGAAGGTCTTCGGCACGAAGCATGGAGGAAATTTTGCCTACACCAACCTTTCAAGGCCTCAGGCCCCTGTTGCCCCTCGTGCCCCCGAAGGAAATTCCGATCTCGCCCTCGAAGCCAAGCAAGCAAGTCACCCGATTCGGCGCCCTAGACACTCCTCAGAATCGAACGTCTGCTCCAAGCAATTCTCGCAGAACTTCGAGGCCTGGCAACTAAAGTGGCCAGGAGCAAGCTTCCACCCTCTTGATCCCCCCCCCCCCCCGAACAATCCATTTTTCTTGCCCTCGAGGAGGGCCAAAAACATTTCTACCTGCTTTTTATTTTGTCATGTACTTATTTTAATTTCCGTTGAACTTCTTGTGTGTGCCCTTCCCACATTGAGGACAATGCGAAGCCTAAGTGTGGGGAGGGATATTTGTGTTTGTTTGTTTGCATGTTTATTTATTTTGCTTGTTGCATGACTGCATGTTTTTCGAATTTTTAATTTTTAGGACTTTGCTAAATTTTTGTCAAAAATCTGCCACTGCCCAGTTTTTAAAACCTCTATGAATGGACACACACTTTTGATCACATACGCACAAGTATGAGCCACCAACACCTTGTCTAGACCTAGCTATTCCCATTCTTGCCTGCTGAGCCTTATATCCATATCTAGGCCTCAACATCAGTAGTCACAAAAGCACCCTGTGAGCATTTGAGCTTCCATGCCTATTTCTTTTCTTGTGTGATTAGGATGCTTTAGCTAGGCACTGGTTGAACTTGCATGATATCCCTGGGTATAGGCACTATCAGACATGAGAAAGCTTCGATTTGACAGAAAAACTTCACATCTATGTCTTTTTCTTTCTTTTCTCCCTCTCTCTCTCTCTTCTCTTTTCATGCCCCCAACATTCCCCTTCTTTTCATATTCTTTCCTGACCATTCGTCTTTTCTTGATCTTTTTCCTTGGCAGGTAAGGTAGTGATTATTGAGGGTAACGTCGAGGGCTAGACACCTAACGCACGCACAGACAAGTTCAAGTGTGGGGAAGCAAACGAAAGCAAAGGACTTCAGAATAGAAAGCAGAAAAAAGCAGAGATCTAGGGCAAGAAAAAGCAAAAAATCAAAAGTCCTCGAGCCCTAGATCCTGCAAACGTTTCGAGCCCCCAGAAAAGTTCAAGTGTGGGGAAGCCTAAGAAGTCACCATCGATGCTGGAAGCAGATCAAGGGCAAGCGCCGAACGAAAAATCAAAAGTTTCATGCCCCGGAAGAATCAAGATTTTGTAATTGGTTCGTGCCCCCTCTCCTTTCTTCTAAAAAAAAAGAGCATTTAAATTTTGAAATAAAAGGAGGTGGGCATTAAGCGAACAAAAAGAGTATCTGCATCCGAAGTCTCAACAAGAAGAGTCTTGTGTCCTAAAAAAGAAGACCTCTGTCTAGCCCCCGAACTACTTCGTGCCCTCGATACAAGCTGCCTTGCCACATCGCATTTTTCCTAAGCCAAGGAATCCATCCAGGTTATATCTGGTCCTTTCTTTTCTTTCCTTCTTTTCTCTCCTCATATCTCTGTTGTTCATCTCCTACTTCCCTCTTTCACATTTGTAGCTCATTCCATCCCTTTTCTTTCTTTTTGTTGATGCGTTGTCTTTCCGATTGATGATTGCCCATGCGTGTGTTCTACAGTACTCGGATTGATATGCAAGTTTGACTTTGTGCTGTGTTATGTGCATTTAATTTTGAGCGTAAACACTTAGCCTTGCTTGCGAGAGTGAGTGTAAACACGTATCTAGCGAGGACTGCTGATTAAGGGCTTGATATGGGAAAGTTTGATCTTTGGGGTCGTTACCCCTCTGGTTTGATGCAGGTGTCTCTTAGGTGAGAATGGGTTTTGTGCGAAGTCTAGCCTGGTGTCGGTTTGTATTTGTGTGTGGTTACTATGTTGTCTATTTCTGGAGGTAGTTTCAGTTTTGTGATTGCTCGAGGGCGAGCAATGGGCAGTGTGGGGATTTGATAGCATGCCTTTATTGTAGGTTTTTCTATCTTATTTTCGGCCTTTTCGAGGGCAAGATATTTCTGATTTGCCCTTTTTCCCATCTTTTTACAGATCAGTGCCTAAAGGGAGAAAAAAGCAAAAACGAGCATTTTTGGAAGGATTTCTGGAGTTTTGAAGATCGAGGTCTAGAAGAGCAGAAGTCATCGATCCCGCGACGCTAACCAGACCAGTGAGCAGTCTCATGCCCTCGACTCCCCTGCGTCAGATCAGAGATCGAAAGCCAAAGGAAGGAATCCCAAACGTTTCTAGAAGATTCCAAAAGATTCCAGAATATCCTCTGCTAAGGGCGCGGTCCCCCTGTGTGCTGGCGTCCTCCCAAGCGCTGGCACCCTCTCTCCCTTATCTGTATTTTTATCCCCTAGCTAGTTTTAGCCTATTTAATCTTAACTTTAGGATTTTTTGTAGAAGAGGTTGACTTAAGACACTAAAAATATCACTTTTTCTTTTACCCTAATTTCTAGGGATTTTATTCTCTTGAGTTTTGGAGCAGCCACCAATTTTGTAAAGGAGGAAGCTTTTCTCCTTTGATTTATTAATTCATATACCGGTTTCTTCCAATCCTTTTCTTTACCCTTTAGTGCATTCTTACTATTATATACTGTTCATATCTTGTTATGAGTAGCTAAATACCATCCTCTTAGTAAAGGGTGTTTCAAGGGTTGCAAGGTTTAGTTAAGAGGCCTAATGTGTGCTTAATATATCCTCTTGCCATATTCAATCATTTATCATTTTAATCCATGCTCATTTAGAACTATTGAGGGCTTGATCAACTGTCAATATTTCTGCATGAGTAATGTCAATCTCTTGGTTATAACTGACGTGAATCCTTGAGATAAAGTAGACACCTAGTGTAGACATCACGAGAGGTCTTTCGTCTAGGGGTATTTGATTGTTTAGGTTATGTGATGCGAGCTTGACAATCTGAGATGTCACGCCCTAGATCTGTCTTGCCTTCACTTCATGGGCATTTTGAGTAGTGCCTCCCCGCATTCATGCCTAGGAGGACGGCGAAACATCAAGGCCACCTCATATGTGGAAACGGGGGGTGGCTTCTACCTACGAAGGTGAGTAGGGAGTCCACGTGGAAACATGGCTTCTATAGCAAGTCTGTGCTTGAGTTTGGAATATTTTCGTGCCCATGATTAACAAACCTAGAATACAACCCGAGAACATATTTTGCTAAGATTTCTTCCCATCTGATTTACATCTCTCTTATTGCTTTTCTTGCCCTCGAATACGTTTTGTTATCTTACCCTCGACTGTGTTTTACTTTCATGCCCTCGAATGCTTGTTACTTTTATGATTGTGATTTATACATTTACTTATCTGTTTTATACATTTACTTATCTGTCTTGTTAGGTCCCATATCTGCGTCGATTAATTCGTTAGTCGACAAAAAATTCCCCCAGTGTTTCTTGACCGTATTCTGTTGCATTTGTCCTTCGTCGTACATCTTTACTACAATTTATTCCTTCAATCTCTGTGATTCGACCCTATCTTACCCTGTACATATTTATTTGTACATTTAGGCATCAGAAAAATATTAAATACATTTGACGATTAAATTTTTCTACTTCAAAATCATGTATCTAACCATGGATGGTAATTTTTCTCCTTATGTCAGTCTATATATAAGGATGAAGTTAAGATATTTTCTGGTGGGTTTATATTTTTTTTTGTGCACTTCATGGGTCCAAGTCTTATAAATCTTAAAACAATTGTTTTTATTTAACAACCCCAGCCTTATAAATCTAGTATTTAATAATTAACCAACTTTTATACTACTTTCTTACCCCTTATATAAAAAAGAGAGTACATTTTTACCGTAGGACAGTATAATTACATATTTTTAAATCTATTCAGAAAGATTATTATTTTGAAACAAATTGCAATAAAGATAGTAATAAAAAAGTAAATATAATACTACAAAATCTTAATCGACGCTATTCGAGATCTTCTAAAATTGTAATATGTAATATAGGTTTGGTAAACTATAGGGTTTATATTATATAGTTTATTCACGGCTATTTAGAACTTTTTTTGAAATCCAAATTTAGCATCTATCAACTGTTTTTTTCAGGTCTTACATCAAATTCATGGGCGTCTCCATTGTAGCATACTATATGGGATCTGATTTGTTTCTGAAGTACCTGTTGGATTTACTCCAAAAAAAAAAGTGCCTGCCGGATTTGGGCCGGAAACTGTGGTTCGGACTTGGACGTACCATCTTCGAGCCTACGCCCAACATTCGCTATTAAGCTTTGGACTAGAATGAAAACCCAAACTGAAAACTGGGGGACAGTTGAAGGAAGAATTGCATAAGTAAATCTACTCTTTTTGTTTTGCAAATTTTGTACAAAATTTTGTATTAATTCCTTAATACTACTCTTCTTTTAGTGGAACTGGTTTTAATATTTTTATTTTAAGAAATTTCCGATAGAATGTTGAAGTGATATGATACTAAACAATTAAATTTATATTTTGATTATTTTATTTTTAATTTAAGAATAACATTATTCTTCGACATTAATTGCAATTAATAGTTCTTTTAATGCGGATTATAATTTTAATGTTATGTTTTTATGTAACTAAATATTTGTAGTAGTATAAAAATCAATAATTTATGCTGTTAAGAAGAAGAAAAAAGCATAATTTATTTAGTTGTTAACTTATTACCTTATTATTTTGGTCTCGCAATTGAGTGAATCATAGTTCGGTGTGAAAGAAGTTTAACAAAGTCATAAAATATGATAGGAATAACATATTCTGTTCGTAGAGAAAATAAAGATAAGGGACAGAAAGAGAGTCCTCATAGCAGAAGAGACAGATAAAAATATATAAGTACTTAATCTTTGTTTGAATCTTAAATCCTTCTATTTCTTAGCTTCGGGGAGAGTCCATAACAAACCTTTTCCCTTTTCTGCTTCTATTTATTCTGTTGGGATCATATAATCATACCTTCAGATTGTGTGATGAGTGAAAAATCCGAAATGATAAGGGCTGTTTACGAACGAAGAATTTTTTAAAAATTAATTTTCTAAAAAAAGTTCTAATTTTTAAAAAACTGAAAATATTTCAGTAATGTTTTTTCAAAATAGAATTTTTTTTTTAAAATATTAACACTGAAAATTAGAAACGCCCAAAATTAGTAACAACATTTCTAATACTTCTATTATTAATTCAAGTAGTGATAAAAACAAGGTTTTCAATTTGAATGATCTTGGTTGCATAAAACTCACTCTTTTGTCCTCTTTTTCTTTGCTTTTGGTTCGAGTTTCTACTTGTTGTTCCCTTTTTCCTTCCATTCCATGTCTCTGCTGCGTGGTTGGTTCGGGTTCTAATTGTGGGTCGGAGATCGATGGTGAGTGGTCGGATTTGGTTTTATTTTGGGTCGGAGTTGCAGACGTGGTTGGGTGGAGGAAGAAGATGAAGTGGGTAACTTTTAAGGTTAGGACTTGGGTTGGCTGCTGGTTTGTAGGTTGGCTGGTTTGGTAATGGGCCGGGTTATTCTTGGCCCAATAGGAGAAAGCTGATGGTAGTGTTGGGTTGGTCTGATGGGCTGAAATGCTTGGGCCTGTTGGTAACAAATTAGATAGTGATATTTTATTTATTTGTATTTATTTACTTGTCCATTTATTATTTATCATTTGTGCTACTAATTCATCAGTGATGTAGGTTAGAATTAAACGTTACCCGCCCTCGAGTACACCTTCCTTACCGTTTTTATTTATTTAAAGTTTTTCATATATTCGTATGCATGATTATTTAGAATTGTTAGAATTTAAATTAATTTGTTTGCATAATAAGTAACTTGGTTTAATCACTCACTTTAATTAATGGTTGTGGATGAATGTATTTTAATTTATACTTATCTTAATGAATGTGTTTCGTGCGCGGCTTCGTCCCCATTCCCCGGTTTTTCTCTTTTCAACATATTTTCCGCATTCATTTAAAAATGGTTCTTTGATAGTCTATGCATGTTTAGAATCACCTAGTTAATAGGATTAATAAAACAGTAGTAATTGCAATTAATAATCATGCATGACCCGATGATGACAGTAGGTCGTCGCTTTAGTAAAGATTAATAAAACGGTAGTAATTCCACCTAATTAATTTTGCATGTAATCAGACTAATTTTAAACTCGACGAAATTTAATTGGAATAGGTATGCAACCAACCCTTTTATTTTCTTAGAGGATTAAAATGTTTATTTTCTTTTGACAACTCGGTAAATAATTAAGATAAAATCAATCCAACCAACGTAAGAACTAAAACGGAAATTCCCCCTGAGGGCCCAATTACTTATTTTTCAATGTGATTTTCAAATACCTCTTTTTTAGAATCGGTAACTTTTTTAGGATGAGACTCGGGTGCCTAACACCTTCCCGAGTCCATAAATCGACCCCGAACTGTAGTTCTCGAGTTAAGATCCTTTTCTTTTTGTGCCTTAGTATTTTATTTTCTTCATTTTTTTCCAGACTTTAAGTTTCCCTAAACCTTAGAAATAATAGGGTGGTGACTCTATTGTATGTGATACTTTTCTTCATCCAAACCGCTCGCGAGGGTGCGACAAATTAGTATCATATAGTAAAAATTGTATAAATTCATACTCAACATAAGAAATAACAATTTATATATACCCCATGAATTCATTTATAAAAACTAAATATTTGAATCAAACATTTTAAGAACATTTATAATATTTATTGGTAGCAATTTTTCAGCCATAGAACAACACAATGCATAAATAACAGTATAGGACAAAAGAACACCATATATAAAAGCCAAAGACAACTAGAAGCACTACAAGCCTCATTATTATTGATATAGTTTTAGTTCCTAGTGATAATCACGCTCCAAACACGTCCTCTTGAAATTTTTTCTGAAGACTAATGACAGCCTCCTTGTCCAATCTGAAAGACCTGGTGAGAACGTCAGGATTCATGGATGGATTTGTCCCAAAAGTTGCCTCTCCAACGAAAATAAATCCAGGGTTTTGACTGTTGAAACTGCCGTAAATAACTCCAGGTTTGTTGGAAATGTTAAGTTGAAAGTGGACAAGTCCAATTGGAAACACGAAAACATCTCCAGGATGTAAGATTTTTGTGATGAGACGATTGTCGCCTGAAGTGACAAAACCGGCGTAAAAGATGCCTTCAACAACAAGCAAGACCTCGGTTCCGCGCGGGTGGATGTGGGGCGCGGTAACACCACCGTTGGGTGCAAAGTCGAGGCGAAGAAAAGATGAGCCGAGAGTGTTAAGACCTGGAAGTAAGTTAACGTCTACTAAGGTGGCGTTAAATCCATAAACATTATCTGTGCTTAATGGAATGTTTAGCCCTGAGAACAAGAAATCGTCTGCTGTGGCAAGCCTTTGGTTTTTGCATACCTTCCCATTTACGAACACTGCGTAAAAAAATTAAAAACTTAAAATAACATTTTAAAGTAATTAATTAAGGATTAATTATGATTATATCGTACCAGCTTGTTTAGGATCATTGACGGCAATACAAATGTCCTGAAGGGAGTGGGGATCGTAGGCGGAGGCGATTGAGGAGGCTAGAGCCAAAACGGCGAGAGCTACAAGAAAATGAGCAGTTTTCATTGTGATATATATAATTAATTGCTTCAAGTTTTGGCGGGTGGTGGTGTGAGGAATATTGCTTATAACGCTATGCATATTTATAGGTTGTAATTCTTACTAATTATGTATATACTATACCAAATGACCCAGTCATGTATTACCAAGTAAGTTGATAAAAACTTAGTACTATTTCTTTAAGATGAATATTCATCATTCAACGTTTACTTTTTATCGATAAGGTTAAGGTTTTTATCAAAATAGGGAAGATAAGATTAAGATTTCGAGTTCGAGTTTCCCTGTGTGTATTCTTATCCATGTCAAAATTAAATAATCATCAATCAATGTTTTTCAAGTAAATTTGATCCTAGCTTCATTTTCTTAAATCTCTTATATATTTGAAGGTACAACTTAACTAGCAAGCAACAGCTACTTTGATTTAGTCCCTCCCTCCCTCCATCCCTCTTAATAACCCAAAATCCACTATTATATTTGCTTTGAATGTGCTCATTTTTAAATTTAAACCCCAACTACTTGTATCACCTTTTTTTTAATAAGGAAGTTTCTTAATAGCTTTGAAAGGCAAAGAGTGACAGATACAAGAAAATAACTAAATAGCCGTAAATAATGGCAGCAAAATTAAACAAAAGAAGAACGCAAAGGAACACAATTACTATAACTACGCTAAGAATTCACCACTCATGTTCTGACCCTATTTCGCAAGCGAGTCTGTCTGCTACCGAGATAGTTTCGCGAAGGATATGAGTTATTTGTACCTTCTCAAGCCGAATAATAAACTCATGGATTGTTTTAGAACTAATCATATTTTTATCGAGTCAATTCAATAAAGAATGGACTAATTACTTTATAATATTGAACCAATAATCTCTTGTCGAGTATCAAATTCTTCCATTTTTTTCTTGATTGTTTCTTTTCCTTAGCTCACACCCAATTCTAACTAAATGTAAATTCCAATTAGGAGCTTGAATTAATGAGTTTACGATCCAAAAAACAGTGGTTTCCAGGAAAAGGGATTTTAATTAGGGAAACAAATCAGGAGAAGACTAATTAAAACGATGATGCCAGCATACGAAAAGTCTAACTACACTATTTTTATAGGCAATATTAGAAACTAACTTAATAAAAAGTCAAAAGAAAATTGAGGTCCACATGCTGAGTCATCGATGATGTGGTATTCATGGGGCTGCATGTTCAATAATATTTATTTATTATTCACTTGTAAATAAAATATTATATTTATTTATTATTCACGTGTAAATAAAATGGTATGTCTATTATTACTGTATTTTTATGGGTTTGGATAATATTTTTTTGGAAAAAGAATGTGATAAGGACCTAATTGAGTCATATCATGTTGAGTCATCAATGACATCATATTTAAGAGTTCACATGTACATTAAATAATATGTATTAATTAACTTAACCTTTTTCTTTATTTATTCACCTGCTTCACGCCTTCTATGATAGGGGAAATGCTTCCTTAGAATAAATGATACGTGGATTCAATCATGATTTTATAATTTATAATAAGAATAAGAGATTTTTATCGATCAATCATTTTACTCTTTATTGTTTAAGAATAACAACGTTGAGTTTTTCAATCTTTCAACTTAGAATTTGTTAGTTCTATTTTTTAATGGGACAAAGGAAGAGATATAATTCAGCAATAAAGTGTCATTTTTTCCCATTCCCACTCGATTCGTCTCCTCTTCCTTCCCACTCTCGAACATATCTCGTCTTTGTGCTCGAGGATAACTTCAACAATTCCTTTGCCAATTGGAAATTGATTTCTTAGTAAAAAAAGAATAATCAAATCTAGAATTTACTTAATCGAGTTATCAGATTAATGTTCCTAACTTTAAATAACTTTCATGAATAGGTAAAAGCATCTATCCGTAAATTAACTCAATTGTAAATGGATTATCGAATTCAACATTTGCTCATCGGGAGAATTCAACATTAAGCATGAAAAGATTTCTAACAATAAAAATAGATAGGAATAGCTTCGTCAAAAAGGAAAAGGTTAGTATTTTGCCACAGGAGTTGTCTCTCCTCAAAAGAATAATTATATTCCTAATTAACTAATTCAAAACAGGGGGCTATTATTAGAATTATCAGAGAGAGAATATTCAACAACCAAAAAGAAGAAAGAATTGTTATGGATTAGCAAAAAGGCATTAGAGCATTTCACATTATTCTCAGTTAAGATATTATATAAAATAATAAAAAAACGAAATTAATCATTATAATTTAATATATTTATATTACATATTAAAAAAAAGAAAAAAAAACGAGATTAATCTCCCGATGAGATTTTATAAAAAATATACATAATAGGTTCATTAGTCAACATAGACTATTACACATATATAAATAATTGGGTTGTTAGCAACGGATTAAAATTTATGGCAGAAAACTAATGAAGTTGGACTTTTATAATGGATTTTGGTTTGTCATGACGAGGGAACCATAATTATTTTAATTAGATTGATCTATGCTTCTTAAAAGTTAAAATCAGTCCGAACCGGACAGTGCAATTGTGTTTTTTTGAAAAAGGTTGTTTAATTAATTTTTTTTAAGACACCAAAGCCGTAAAACAGTGAAGTATTTTTGTCGATCTCAAATGAATGTCGTTTAAAACTCTAGCATAAGATTTAATGTAATCAGCCTTTTGTTACTAATGTACCCTTTGATTTTCATCTGATATATTTACCAACATGCCTGCAGCCGGGCCCTTCCTAAATAGTAGTATGTACTTAACACTTGTGCACCATGTGTTCTTTCTTCTTGTTCTTAACGCAATATATTGATTATCCTATTGACACTTATTTATAATAGTTAATTAATAGTAAAAAATTACAAAAAAAAATTAAAATTATATAAAAATGTAACAAATATGTTAGGATCTACGAAAATGAAAAATATATAGACACTTTAGGCGTGGCTAAATCTTCTTCATTCTGTGGTGAAAAGAATTGTGGACCGTTAGATGAGAATAATTTACTTGTTAAAATGAAACATAGTACAAGAAAATAAATTATACGTTATATAGCAAGTGTTATAAAATAATGAATTATAAATTATAAGATCGATACAAATAGTAAATATTAAACCACTTCTAAAGTGACCAGACACTTTGAGTGTTCAATAAGTATGGTTCTAAATTTTATTTATCTTATTTTTAAAATTTTGAATTTTCTATATTTAGAAAAATATATATCATTAAAATTTTCAATTTTTCCAATTAGGTGGACTATCCTCAAAAAATGTTAAAATTATAATTTTCATCAAAAATTAATAACATACGTTTGGTACGCTATTGGCTTTCTTGTGTAGTTTATCTATGTTTTGATTAGTCAATTTTTTGAACTTTTATTTGAAATCCAAATTTACTTGTACTTGCGTCGCAACATCTGTCAACTGTTTTTGCAGGTCTTACATGGAACTCATGGGCTTCTCCATTGTTCCTGAAGTACCTGGCAACCTGCTGGATTTGGGCCGGAAACTGTGGTCCGGACTTCCTAGGCCCAACAGTTTCGCTATTAAGCTTTGGACTAGAATGAAAACCCAAACTGAAAATTGGGGGACAGTAGAAGGAAGAATTGCAACAAGAACTTCTTCGGTATCGTTTCTGTTTTTTTGATTTTCTGTTATTTTTCCTAGTAACTTTTAAAGCACAAAATAGAAAAACTACTTTTTCAGGCTTTTAAATTTGTGTTTCTATTTTTATAAATAGTTCACTTAAATAAATAAAAAAATAAATAAAAAATAAAAAATTATTTTATCAAACACATTTTATGTTTTTCTTTTAAAAAAATCAAAATTCAGAGAAAAAATATTTTATCAAACGCTAAATCTACTCTTTTGTTTTGCAAATTTTGTACAAGAGAAATATTGTATTAATTCCTTAACACTCTTCTCTTAGTGGAACTATTTTTAATATTTTTATTTTAAGAAATTTCCGATAGAATGTTGAAGTAATTTTATATTAAACAATTAAATTTATATTTTGATTATTTTATTTTTAATTTAATAAGTAACATTATTCTTCTACATTAATTGCAACTAATTTTTCTTTTAATTAATGCGGATTATAATTTTATTGTTATGTTTTTATGTAACTAAATTTGTGCAGTATAATAAAAATCAATAATTTATGCTGTTAAGAAGAAGAAAAAAGCATAATTTATACTTGATGTGCATAATATAAACAACAAACAATCTTTTCATATGTACCCAAAATGTTAGAATCTAATAACAATTTATGCATGCAATTAGGACTTGCTTAAAATATTTAGAAATTAACAACTTTAACAAGTAAAGAATATAATTAAATTTGATTTGTAGAATAACTATTAATAACGATAGGAGACAACATCTAACAATGAATAGTTGTAAGCACTTATATAGAGAGGACTAGGGCTGTGCAAATACCGACCGTACCGAAATTACCGTAATATCGTACCGAAGTTTACTCTATTCGGTCGGTATTTTTTTTCAATTTTTTACTGTTCGGTATACCGAATTACCGACCGAACTTTGTTCGGTACGGTACGGTATTTGTTTTGACAATTTCGGTAATACCGAATTACCGCTTTTAATATTAATATATTTATTTATTTTAATAAGTTCACGTGAACCCAACTCTCGATTCTACATATATATACACATGTAAACTAGCTAAGTATTTATTGTGATTTGTGGTGAATATATTTAATATAAGTTTTAAAATTATAACAAGCTATTTTAACTTGTACATCAACAAATTCACAGGTTGGAGAAACTCGTTGTTTCAATACTTCGTGTAACATATTTCTAGAGTCTAGTCCATCAGTCTCTATAGGCGCTTTCTTTCCCAACATTTCAAAACCAGACGGACCAACATACTGGAGTATATCTTAGCAGTCTCTATTCAAAAGGTATATATAAAATCTTTTTACCTTATAAATTTATTACTATTATTATTTTTATCAAAATAAATGTAGTTTTAAAATTACAATAAAATGAGTGTTTTTTGTTCTTCTCTTTTTTCAAAGAGAACCATATATTTATTTTAAAAATAAATAAATTATTTAAAAATGGTACTTTGTTTAGTATGTAATTTGGTATGTAATTTGGAAAGAACTTTGTTTAGTATTTATTAAACTAATGCTTGTATGTAATTCGGTAATACCGAAATACCGAAATACTGTACCGAAATTATTTCGGTAATATGATAACGGTATTAATTAATAGAAACTATGGTACGGTATTTAATTTTTTTAGTTCGGTATACCGAATACTGAAATTTTTATACCGAAAAATTACCGTACCGACCGATGAACACCCCTAGAGAGGACTATAAAATCTTTTCATATTCTTAAACGCATAAATGAATGACTTGATATAAAGTAGGGGGTCAAATGGGTAAGTATGGGTGAGTATGGGTAAAGATTAAATGGATATGGATGGGTATGGGTATCGTACCCATTTATTACCCATATAATTTTTTAAATGGGTACCCATATTTATTTACACCCATTTAAATCATGCCCACCCATTTACACTCATTTATATCCATTTAAATCATACACACTTAATAAATATAATTTTTTATTAAGTAAAATTAAAAATACTATGTTTGATCATTTAGGCTCGAGTTTGACCGTTTAGACTCGGGTTTGACCATTTAGGTTCGGGTTTGACCGTTTAGCCTGGACACACTAGTGAAACGGTTCCAAGACCAGGCCAATTTGATCAAAACCATAACCAAAATTCAAACATGAAACAAAGCCTAATCAAACATAAAACAGAACCAAATCACTCTTTAAGAAAAGGAAACAGCTACTAGAAAGATAAAATGAAAGCATTTTCTCTACTAAATGAAGAAATTAAAGGAGTATTAATTTATAGGGCAAAAGACAGATTGACACCCAATTAAAACAATTGATAAATTTGCCACCCAAGCTTTCTCCGTTAGACAATTTAGCACCCAACCTTTCCTCCGTTAGACAATTAAGCCACCGCGGCCGTTAAGTTTGACTAACGGCGTTAAATAAATGACACGTGACCGTTATCTGCTGACGTGGCACCATATCTGCCACGTCAGCATTTTAAAAAATATAAAATTGTAAAAGTAGGGAGAAAATCTTTAAAATTTTATAAAAAATTCAGAAAAATATAAAAAAATCTAGAAAAAATATAATGTAAACACATATATGTGTTTTAAAAATTATAAATAAAAAATAGGAAATACAAACCAATAGAATTTTTTTAAAAAAAATTAGGCACTCCGTAGAGTGTAAAAATAAATTATTTTCAAATATTTTATTATAATTTTTATTAAAATATTTTAAAAATAGAAAAATATAAGAAGAAAAAAAGAAAAAAGAAAAAACACACTCCGTATAGATACTAGAAATGCTAACTTCACCCCTCCACACCTCATTTTTTTAGTTTCTCTTTTAGGATAGTGAGTTTGTTGAAGGGATTGAAAAACAAAGTGATAAGGATTTTGTCCATTTTTTTAAAAATCCTATTGGTTTGAATTTTCTATATTTTTTTACATTATAATTTTTTCTCTTTTTATTTTTTCCATATTTTTCTGGATTTTTTTATATTTTTCTGTATTTTTTGTAAAATTTTAAAGATTTTCTCCCTATTTTTACAATTTTATATTTTTTAAAATTTTGACGTGGCAGCAGATATGGTGCCACGTCAGCAGATAACGGTCACGTGTCATTTATTTAACGCCGTTAGTCAAACTTAACGGCCGAGGTGGCTTAATTGTCTAACAGAGGAAAGGTTGGGTGCTAAATTGTCTAACGGAGAAAGCTTGGGTGGTAAATTTGTCAATTGTTTTAATTAGCTGCCAATCTGTCCTTTCTTGTAAAAGCTAGATGTCAATCTATCTTTTGCCCTAATTTATAACTACAGCTAATTAGCAACCCTGAAAATTGGAATCAATCCCAATTGTAATCAACCCTAACCTAAGAGCTAGTGTGTGAAATAACATGCAATGAACAGTAGGGACTCAGCTTGCCCATTGTCCTTAATTGACAACTCTAAGTTCTATAAATTGAACCATTGCTGATCATGCTAACCATGCTAATGTAAAAGATGTATCTATTTTACATGATCAATGAGCAAGGATGACTTTTCTGAAAACTTAGGGAGAAGAAACAATGATCCTACAAAATGCCATCAGCCTTTCAAAGTTATATTTTAGTCAATTCATCCACACAAATGAATGCTCAGCAACACGGTATCCATTTTATCATCTGTTACAGAAAACTAGCTTGGAAAATATGAAACCATTTTCTTCAAAGATGCTGATCTAGAAACTAGACAAATATCAACTTAAACATATATGAAGGATGCCAGTAATATTTCAAAAGGAAGGAAATTAAGAGGAATGCAATGCAAACCCATTTCCAAGTAATAACATATGTATCATGTGGATCATTTTCCAGTAATAACTACAGCTAGTTAACAACCCTGCAAATTAAATTAAATAACTCAAATCATCATATATCAACGACGCAGCTTTGCACAAGCTGATACTTCACTGTCGTCGATGACCCATCGTCGTTAACCCCAAAAATCCTCCCTCCTCCTCCTCCTCCGGCAACAACAAGAAAAGTTGGACAGTTCACGTTCACGTGATACTTCCACAGGTTATAAAATTGGCATGTTCCACCATCAGAACGATTCGAACTGTACCACTTTCCATATTCTAACACTACTTCATATTTAAAAAGCTCTTCTAACCACCAATTCAATCAATTTGCCTTTCCTAAATAGCAGCAAAACCGATTTGGATACCAAACCACACATAGCCCAAGCAACACCACGTGAAACAACATATGCTTAGTTGGTTCTTCTCCCACCCTTAACTTTGACACACTGAGATGAGATGAGGAAGGAAGAACAAGAGAAAAAAAATAAATACATTTTTTTCACTTTGAATGACTTGGCGTTTTTAGGTCGGTCACAGGCAATGACCACGACACAGTATGATTTGAGTGGAACAACGCCGGTGAGTGGCAGCGGTGGTATTGGGATTGCGAGGAGGAGGCGGCGGCGGGCGGATTAGGAAACGAGAGGCAGAGGAGAAAATGATTTGGGCGAGCAGAGGGAGAGGAGAAAATAGTTTGGGTTTAATGGGTACCCATACCCAAACCCATATATTTTAGTTTAAATGGGTAATATACCCATTTAAAAATTTAACATACCCATTTAATACCCATACCCATTTAATTAATTGGATATGGGTGTATAATTGGGTATGGGTATATATTTGTCACCCCTAATATAAAGATATTAAGTCTGCTAATGGTTATGTTAAGTGGACTACATAAATGGATGACTTGATATTAGAAATTTTGAGGGAGGAAAAGAACAAAGGTTTGAAGGATGATAGAAATTTTTCTGCATTGTCTTATAAAAGAATAGTAACAAATGTTAACAATCAATTTGGTGTGGCTATTAACAAAGCAAAGGTTGTTAACCGATTGAAAACTTTAAAGGACTAAATATTTTTAGCTTGTCAAATTCTTAAGAAAAGTGGGTTTGGATGAGATGTAGCAACAAAACGTGTTGAAGCTGAACAAGAAGTGTGGATTGAAATGATTAAGGTATGTATTTTGTCAACTTTTTATGTTGTGTCGTTTTGTTGTTTGGACAGCATGTAAGGTTGCATCTTACATTTAATTTTAGGCTGGCGAAAAGTACAACTTATTCGAGGGTGGACTTTGTACCATTTGGAGCTCTTTCGTGAGATTTTTGAGAGAGACCAAGCCACTGAACAAGCAGCTGAAACTGCAAAAGAGAAGATTAGACGGTGGGAAAGAGAGAAAAGAGAGCTAACAATTGATGATGTTGATGAAATGATGGCTACTAATGAATCTCAACTAGAGAACCTTACTCCGTTTGAAAGCGGGGGAGACACGTTCAATGATACCCAAGGTGGATCGTCATCTGCCTACAAAGGTACAAAGAGGAAACAACCAATAAAAACTACAATAATTGATGAGATTTCAGAAGTATCTAGTGTTATGAACAAAATAACATATGCGATTTTGAGTACCAGTCGACGTGTTTGGACTAAACCAGAAATGTTTGAGGCAATGAGAGGATTGGGATTGGAAGGGACTGCTCTATTGGATGTCGTGGATGACTTGTGGCTCATCCAAATTTGACGGACACGTTCTTTGCATGCTCGAATGGTCTATGTGCTTTATAGTTGGCTAGGAAAATGCATGGACAGTAGTGTTAGTAAAGTAGTTGCAATCAAATATTGTTATTATTTTTTATCCTATTTTTATGTATTAACTTGGTGATATGCGAGACTTAAGTTTTAGATGATTTTCAGTTGTTAAATGAGGTTATGTCTGTAACATGAAACAACATTTGCTTATATGTTTGTGTGATGGATCATAATGACAGAAATATTCGTGGTGATATTCATAATTTCATTCATCACCCCATGATTTAACCCATGAAACTTTCCCTGTTATGTTTTTGTAAGAGAAGAAAATGTTCATGGTGGTGTTTATGATTTCATTCATCACCCTATGAACCAAGTCATGAACTTTTCGCTGATATATTTTTGTAATGACAAAAAATATTTTTGGTAGTGTTCATGATTTTATTCATCATCCCATGACTCAACCCATGAACCCTTCGCTGGTATATTTTTATAATAGCAGAAAATGTTCGTGGTAGTGTTCATGATTTCATTCATCACTCCATGACGCAACCCATGAACCTTTCGCCAGTATATTTTTGTAATGATAGAAAATGTTCATGATGGTGTTCATAATTTCATTCATCACCTCACACTACATATTGACACTTAAGGAGGAATAGGATTTGATAAATGTTCCAAATTTTGGTGAGTTGTAATCAAGTCTTCGCACACTGTTTTACAAATCAGGTAAAAAAATTATAATTTATAAAAAAATGTAACAAATATGGTACGATTTAGGAAAATAAAAAATAAAAAGTAGTTTAGGAAATAAGATAATGGCCCTATAAAGTGTCTAGACACTTTAGCATAGCTAAAAAAATTTCAGTTTCTTGCTGAGAAGAATTGTGGACCGTTAGATGAAAATAAGTTAAAAAACATTATTTACATGTAAAAGTGAAACATGGTACAAGAAAATAAATTATACGTAGCAACAAAGTAATAATTATAAGTTATAAGATCGATAAGAATAATAAAGATTAAGTCACCTCTAAAGTGGCTAGACACTTTAAGTGTTCAATAAATATGGTCCGACATTTTATTTACCATTTATTTTGAATTTTTCCTTTTTTGGTATTTAATATATATATATATATTAAATACAACAGACATCAACCAATAAAAAACGAAATGGCCGGATAAACAAACCTGGTGTTGAAGATATACAGTCACCAATAGTCACCGGTTTGACTCCTTTTTTTTTTTTTATATATATATATGGGCTACTGTTTAGTGCTTAGGAACTAAGAAGCTTATGAAAACTGGAAACTAGAGAGATAGTTTAGTGAGACATAGAGATTGAAAGAAATTCTTGATTGTATATATTCTTGTGTGTTTACAAATGAAGGGAGAGATCCCTTTTATAGAGAAAACTTAGGAAAAAGCCGGCCAAAACAGGTGGCCGACAGAGAATAAAGAAAAGATAAAAAGAAACGATCGTAATTTAAAGTAGAAAAAGTAGTTCTAATAATTATATCCTGTCAAAAGACAGGCTGGTGGACAGCTGTTTTAGACAGCTGTGTCTGTAGTCGTCATGGCTGACGTCTGTTGCTCTATTGCGTCATTGCTTACGTTTTGTTGATTCTTCTAGAGATCTCTGTGTGTGTCTGGAATTGTGTCGTCACTATTGTTTCCTGCTTCTGTCATCTCTTGGTCTTCAAGATCTGCTATTAGGTTGGTTATGTGTTCTTCTGCTAAGAGGCGTCCATCTCCTGAATGTGGAAGAAACATTCTCCACTCTCTGGTGCTGTAAATTTGAATGAAGTATCCTTCTCCTAAGAGATGATAGCTCATCCAATTTTCTGGTGTGTATAAGACCATTGGATCTTGAGCAGCTCTGTAAATTTCTGTATTTTCAATTTCTTGAAAGTCATAGGGAGATAGTGAGATTCCCATATGGATATCGTGTAGACTTTCTTCTTCTCTGTCTGCTGAGAAGATGAAGATCCTCTTCTTTGCAGGAATAATTTCAAAGCCTCTAGCCACAGGAAGTGTAGAGTCAATGAAACATTCTATTTTCTTCCTGATTGCCATGTTTCCTGCAATAAGAAAGAACTTTTCCCCAAATTCTTCTAGATATTTATCTATGCTTCCTTCCTCTTCTAGTTGGAATGTGATTTGGTCTATCATTCCCATATGAAAGAATGATAGAATCTTTTTAAATGGCATGTCTGTTGTGTTAAGATCTACTTGTAGTTTGAATAGACCTGCTGTTCCTGTTACTCCTATATGTCTTGCAATTTTTCCTGCAAGTCTGCAGTAAGGCTTCTGTACTATCTTAACTCCTTTGAACTTTCAATTTATTTCTTCAAAATGAATATTTACTAGGTCTTTCTGTGCATTGATCAGATCTTCTAAATGCCTACTTTCTGTTTTCTGTTTAATAATCTCTTCTCCCTCAGGCCATTGATCAATCAAAGGCTTTAGGGTGAATTGAGCTGGCATATCTAATAATCTAGCTCTAAGTTGTAGAAAGCTTCTATTTTTTGGTTTATTATCTTTTATGAACTGATATAGTTGTTGTAATTTTGTATTCAATCTGTTCATGGTGGTATTACTCTGTTGGAATTGCTTTTCTACTACTTGGGATTGCCTTTCAGCTTCTTCCTTTCTCTGTTCAAGAAAAGCTATCTGTTTGGCTGTTTGTTGTTGTATTTGAACCATCTGTTCTTCTAACTGTCTGTTCTTATTTTCTAATCGAGCTATTGTCTGACTCTGATTTTCTCGGGCTATTTCTGCATATGGCCTAACTGTTTCGGGCTCTATATAAAAGTTTGGGCCTAGTTGGGCCCTTGCTTCTTCTAAAGCCTCACTGAAACTGTGATAACCCACATAAATAGGGTTTTGACACATTATAAAGTTTTTAACTGTATTAAAGCTGTTAAAGACTCCTGTTTTTAATCCCCTATATATCACATAGTGTGAAAAAGATTTTTTCTGTATTTTGGGATTCTTCTCTGAGAAATACATGCTTAAGGCATTTAAGCATTGTACCTTGAACTGTGTTGCTACTGGAGTTGTTTGTATATGCCAAATGTTGTCTAGCAAACACTGTTGCTCTCGGTCTATGTTTAATCCCTCAAAGGGTATGTTCTATTAGTAACATGTGTGAACTATAGAGTTTTCCTATTGGTATTCTAGCCCCTCTGCCTTTAATATTCGATTCCCCTTGATATACTGCAGTTGCAGGCGTCCAAGGTTCTCTACCTAACATTTCTGTTCCTGATGTTCCAGGTGTTACGAACTCAGGTTTTGGTCTTTTAACTCCTCTAGGGTCTATATTCTGATCCATGTAACTTACTTCTGGTTTATAGAAATCACTAATTACTATTTTTCCATTGATTATATCTGGTACTAAGGGTAAATTAAAAACCTCATTTAATTTATTGTAAGCTTCTTCGTATTCTAACCCTAACTCTTTCATACATTCTATTAACATATCATCTACCTGTTCTTGTATATTGATTTCTGTAAATTTTTTGTTTACTATTTGATCGAAAGTTTTGTGAACTTCTTCTGTTTTAAAACCAGCTATTTCTTCTTCTTTATCGCCTATTTCCTCATCTAGTTCCTTATATAAACCATATCCTATTAGTTCTTCTATATTTTCCTCATCGGTATCATATATTGGTTTTATTTCTTCATTATCCGTATCATATATCGGTTCTCCTATTTCTGCATTCATCATACTAACTTCCTGATCACTATCGTCTTCTTTAAGGGGTTCTTTTTCTGTGTAATTATTGAATCTCATGCTAAAGTTACCATCTTTGTCTTCGTATATTACACTCTTTTCTGGCACTAATATTGTTTCAATATTATCTGTAAATTCCTTTAGAGGCCATTCTAATCCTGCTAATTCTTCTGGATCTATCTTAACTGGATCTATCATCCTTATACCACGACTTGCTAGGTTTTCTACAATTCCTTCTATATTAATATTATAATTCATTCGTGATCTATTACTAGCCTTTCCTAGAATTCCTATACTAATTACTATATTATTTCCTTTGTAGTGTTCATATCCTTTTGTTGATAGTCCTATTTTTAGATTTTTTAGATCTCTGATATCTTTTAATATGGCTGGCGCACAGTAAAAAAGTGCACAATTCTGACTGAGGTCTACTTCCATTCCTGCTATGGTTGCTTTTTTGACATCTGTTTTCCAAGATTTATCTAAAATTAAAACTAATACTTTAGTTCCTAGCTCTTTTCTTCCTAATCCTTTTATTCCTATAACTACTAATCCTACGTGTGCAAACATTTTTCCTGTTTTCTTAATCTTATTTATCATTTCTGGAGTAAATAGATCTATAGTCTCTGCGTTATCTACTACCCTTAGACTTTCCTCTCTATTGCTTCTAATAAGTACTGTGTTTATATTTAGAGGTCCTACTCTGTATAAGGTTCTAGGATTTAAAGCGTCTAACTGTTCATTATTATATATTTCTAGGTTTCTTTCTACATCTATTTCTTCCTCTAGCTGAACTACTGTTTCTGAACTATTACTACCTGACCCTCTACTAAATACTCTTCCTAAAAATGAATTATTAACCTCTTCTCTAGAAGATACACTTCTCCGAGATTCTTCTCTCCTACTTGGTTCCTGTATTGTTCTACTAGATCCACTAAAAGGTGTGAAGCTATTCATTTTCTAGGTAACCAATGGTTATACTTTATTGGTTTACTAGTTATTATATTCTTATTTTCTAATTTTAATCTTCCTAAGGCTTTCGTAAGGTCTGACATTTCTTGTAACTCTTCTACTGGTTTTTTATCTGTATTTTTTATCTTTTTAATCTCTGTAATTAGATATTCGTTCTGATTTTTAATAAAATCTAAGTTTTCTGTTATAAATTTTATAAATCTACTGTTTTCTGATGTAGATTCTATTATATTATTAACCTGTTTATTAATACTATCTTTTTCTATTTCTAAGTGATTTCCCAAACTTATCACTAAATCTGTTAATCCGTTTAGATGAGCGTTTGTACTATGAAGTTTGTGCTCTAAATTTTTATCTAATCTACACACGATTTCACTTGTTACTGTTGGTGACTGTATATCTTCAACACCAGCTTTGTTTATCCGGCCATTTCGTTTTTTATTGGTAGCGGAGCTCAGACGTTTCTTTTGGGCAATCTGACAAAAGACCGAGACATGCGTGGTAAGGGTATCCACAGAAGGAGTAAAGCCTGCTGTAGCCACGAACCCGCTAGGGTGAGTCAGTTTTCCAAAGAACTTGTTTAAGTTCTAATTCCAATTTTTGTTTATTATTTGCCTTAATTTATGTTTTATTGGGCTTAATCCTTCATAGGGAACTAATGCTATTAAAACTGGAAACATTTCTTTTAATTTGATAAAATACATTAAATCTTAATTGATCTAATAAGATTGCGACTCAAAAGTTTAAAAGAATAAAAAACGAAATGGCCGGATAAACAAAGCTGGTGTTGAAGACATACAGTCACCAACAGTCACCGGTTTGACTCCTTTTTCTCTTTTTTTTATATATATATGGGCTACTGTTTAGTGCTTAGGAACTAAGAAGCTTATGAAAACTGGAAACTAGAGACATAGTTTAGTGAGACATAGAGATTGAAAGAAATTCTTGATTGTATATATTCTTGTGTGTTTACAAATGAAGGGAGAGATCCCTTTTATAGAGAAAACTTAGGAAAAAGCCGGCCAAAACAGGTGGCCGACAGAGAATAAAGAAAAGATAAAAAGAAACGATCGTAATTTAAAGTAGAAAAAGTAGTTCTAATAATTATATCCTGTCAAAAGACAGGCTGGTGGACAGCTGTTTTAGACAGCTGTGTCTGTAGTCGTCATGGCTGACGTCTGTTGCTCTATTGCGTCATTGCTTACGTTTTGTTGATTCTTCTAGAGATCTCTGTGTGTGTCTGGAATTGTGTCGTCACTATTGTTTCCTGCTTCTGTCATCTCTTGGTCTTCAAGATCTGCTATTAGGTTGGTTATGTGTTCTTCTGCTAAGAGGCGTCCATCTCCTGAATGTGGAAGAAACATTCTCCACTCTCTGGTGCTGTAAATTTGAATGAAGTATCCTTCTCCTAAGAGATGATAGCTCATCCAATTTTCTGGTGTGTATAAGACCATTGGATCTTGAGCAGCTCTGTAAATTTCTGTATTTTCAATTTCTTGAAAGTCATAGGGAGATAGTGAGATTCCCATATGGATATCGTGTAGACTTTCTTCTTCTCTGTCTGCTGAGAAGATGAAGATCCTCTTCTTTGCAGGAATAATTTCAAAGCCTCTAGCCACAGGAAGTGTAGAGTCAATGAAACATTCTATTTTCTTCCTGATTGCCATGTTTCCTGCAATAAGAAAGAACTTTTCCCCAAATTCTTCTAGATATTTATCTATGCTTCCTTCCTCTTCTAGTTGGAATGTGATTTGGTCTATCATTCCCATATGAAAGAATGATAGAATCTTTTTAAATGGCATGTCTGTTGTGTTAAGATCTACTTGTAGTTTGAATAGACCTGCTGTTCCTGTTACTCCTATATGTCTTGCAATTTTTCCTGCAAGTCTGCAGTAAGGCTTCTGTACTATCTTAACTCCTTTGAACTTTCAATTTATTTCTTCAAAATGAATATTTACTAGGTCTTTCTGTGCATTGATCAGATCTTCTAAATGCCTACTTTCTGTTTTCTGTTTAATAATCTCTTCTCCCTCAGGCCATTGATCAATCAAAGGCTTTAGGGTGAATTGAGCTGGCATATCTAATAATCTAGCTCTAAGTTGTAGAAAGCTTCTATTTTTTGGTTTATTATCTTTTATGAACTGATCTAGTTGTTGTAATTTTGTATTCAATCTGTTCATGGTGGTATTACTCTGTTGGAATTGCTTTTCTACTACTTGGGATTGCCTTTCAGCTTCTTCCTTTCTCTGTTCAAGAAAAGCTATCTGTTTGGCTGTTTGTTGTTGTATTTGAACCATCTGTTCTTCTAACTGTCTGTTCTTATTTTCTAATCGAGCTATTGTCTGACTCTGATTTTCTCGGGCTATTTCTGCATATGGCCTAACTGTTTCGGGCTCTATATAAAAGTTTGGGCCTAGTTGGGCCCTTGCTTCTTCTAAAGCCTCACTGAAACTGTGATAACCCACATAAATAGGGTTTTGACACATTATAAAGTTTTTAACTGTATTAAAGCTGTTAAAGACTCCTGTTTTTAATCCCCTATATATCACATAGTGTGAAAAAGATTTTTTCTGTATTTTGGGATTCTTCTCTGAGAAATACATGCTTAAGGCATTTAAGCATTGTACCTTGAACTGTGTTGCTACTGGAGTTGTTTGTATATGCCAAATGTTGTCTAGCAAACACTGTTGCTCTCGGTCTATGTTTAATCCCTCAAAGGGTTTAAACTTTTTGTTTCCCCCATCAGGAAATTCTGTGAGGTACATAGTACCAAATCTGATTTCATTCTGTGCTCTTCTTGTGGGAAGGCTTCTGTTTGTAAATGGAGTCTGTATGCTTGAGGATGATGATGATCCTCTTTCTGTGGCTGTGACAGGCATTGCTAAATTGTTTCTGTACATAATGGTTTGGTCTATCAGGGCTTTCTGTTCTTCTGTCTTTTGTTCTGTTTGTGCTCGGGGTTTTATCACCCGTTTCTTCATTTCTGCCTGTATCATTTAAAGAATTTTTCAATATTTCTAGATAATAAATCTGCTAGACTATTATTTTTTCCTTTAATATGTTCAAAGCAAATTTTATACCCATTTCCCTGTATTAAATTCTGTAGGTTAACCCATCGGGTTCTATTTATCTTTTTGCTGTTTTCGTTTTTGAGGAACTTGACTATGGCTTCACAATCTGTTCTAACTGTGAATTCATTCTGTAGATATATTTTAAACTTATCTAAAGCATTTATTAATGCTTGGATTTCATAGTCTAAACTAGTCCAATTCTGTCCTGTTTTAAAATTGCCACTTGCATATGCAGCAATTCTTTCTGTTTCTTTATCTGAGTATTTACTAGGTTTACAAAGCATTACTGCTCCCCAGCCTTCTTTACTACCATCACATTCTATCACAATATAATCTGTTGCTAAGGGCAGTTCTAATGACTTTATCTTCTTAACTTGTTCTTTAATCTTTTTTACTAATTTTATGTCTTCTTTATTGAAATTTCTTTGACCATTTTTTGTTGTTTTACTATATAATGGTCCTACTAATTTACTTAAATTTTGAATAAATTTTCTAGCGTAATTTAATATCCCTAAAAAGGCTTGTATCTGTTTTAATCCTTCTAGTTTATCTGGAAAACTTAATATTTTTTCCGCTATATGTGGTTGTAATTCTATCTTTCCATTTCCTAACAAAAGGATATGAAGACTACAAAGGAAATAATATAGTAATTAGTATAGGAATTCTAGGAAAGGCTAGTAATAGATCACGAATGAATTATAATATTAATATAGAAGGAATTGTAGAAAACCTAGCAAGCCGTGGTATAAGGATGATAGATCCAGT
This sequence comes from Viola odorata, assembly GCA_963691705.1. NCBI lineage: Eukaryota > Viridiplantae > Streptophyta > Magnoliopsida > Malpighiales > Violaceae > Viola > Viola odorata. Next base: position 49,478,366 of record OY829543.1, on the reverse strand, counting down.
TAAGATAGATCCAAAAGAATTAGCAGGATTAGAATGGCCTCTAAAGGAATTTACAGATAATATTGAAACAATATTAGTGCCAGAAAAGAGTGTAATATACGAAGACAAAGATGGTAACTTTAGCATGAGATTCAATAATTACACAGAAAAAGAACCCGTTAAAGAAGACGATAGTGATCAGGAAGTTAGTATGATGAATGCAGAAATAGGAGAACCGATATATGATACGGATAATGAAGAAATAAAACCAATATATGATACCGATGAGGAAAATATAGAAGAACTAATAGGATATGGTTTATATAAGGAACTAGATGAGGAAATAGGCGATATAGAAGAAGAAATAGCTGGTTTTAAAACAGAAGAAGTTCACAAAACTTTCGATCAAATAGTAAACAAAAAATTTACAGAAATCAATATACAAGAACAGGTAGATGATATGTTAATAGAATGTATGAAAGAGTTAGGGTTAGAATACGAAGAAGCTTACAATAAATTAAATGAGGTTTTTAATTTACCCTTAGTACCAGATATAATCAATGGAAAAATAGTAATTAGTGATTTCTATAAACCAGAAGTAAGTTACATGGATCAGAATATAGACCTTAGAGGAGTTAAAAGACCAAAACCTGAGTTCGTAACACCTGGAACATCAGGAACAGAAATGTTAGGTAGAGAACCTTGGACGCCTGCAACTGCAGTATATCAAGGGGAATCGAATATTAAAGGCAGAGGGGCTAGAATACCAATAGGAAAACTCTATAGTTCACACATGTTACTAATAGAACATACCCTTTGAGGGATTAAACATAGACCGAGAGCAACAGTGTTTGCTAGACAACATTTGGCATATACAAACAACTCCAGTAGCAACACAGTTCAAGGTACAATGCTTAAATGCCTTAAGCATGTATTTCTCAGAGAAGAATCCCAAAATACAGAAAAAATCTTTTTCACACTATGTGATATATAGGGGATTAAAAACAGGAGTCTTTAACAGCTTTAATACAGTTAAAAACTTTATAATGTGTCAAAACCCTATTTATGTGGGTTATCACAGTTTCAGTGAGGCTTTAGAAGAAGCAAGGGCCCAACTAGGCCCAAACTTTTATATAGAGCCCGAAACAGTTAGGCCATATGCAGAAATAGCCCGAGAAAATCAGAGTCAGACAATAGCTCGATTAGAAAATAAGAACAGACAGTTAGAAGAACAGATGGTTCAAATACAACAACAAACAGCCAAACAGATAGCTTTTCTTGAACAGAGAAAGGAAGAAGCTGAAAGGCAATCCCAAGTAGTAGAAAAGCAATTCCAACAGAGTAATACCACCATGAACAGATTGAATACAAAATTACAACAACTAGATCAGTTCATAAAAGATAATAAACCAAAAAATAGAAGCTTTCTACAACTTAGAGCTAGATTATTAGATATGCCAGCTCAATTCACCCTAAAGCCTTTGATTGATCAATGGCCTGAGGGAGAAGAGATTATTAAACAGAAAACAGAAAGTAGGCATTTAGAAGATCTGATCAATGCACAGAAAGACCTAGTAAATATTCATTTTGAAGAAATAAATTGGAAGTTCAAAGGAGTTAAGATAGTACAGAAGCCTTACTGCAGACTTGCAGGAAAAATTGCAAGACATATAGGAGGAACAGGAACAGCAGGTCTATTCAAACTACAAGTAGATCTTAACACCACAGACATGCCATTTAAAAAGATTCTATCATTCTTTCATATGGGAATGATAGACCAAATCACATTCCAACTAGAAGAGGAAGGAAGCATAGATAAATATCTAGAAGAATTTGGGGAAAAGTTCTTTCTTATTGCAGGAAACATGGCAATCAGGAAGAAAATAGAATGTTTCATTGACTCTACACTTCCTGTGGCTAGAGGCTTTGAAATTATTCCTGCAAAGAAGAGGATCTTCATCTTCTCAGCAGACAGAGAAGAAGAAAGTCTACACGATATCCATATGGGAATCTCATTATCTCCCTATGATTTTCAAGAAATTGAAAATACAGAAATTTACAGAGCTGCTCAAGATCCAATGGTCTTATACACACCAGAAAATTGGAGGAGCTATCATCTCTTAGGAGAAGGATACTTCATTCAAATTTACAGCACCAGAGAGTGGAGAATGTTTCTTCCACATTCAGGAGCTATCATCTCTGGCGGCCACTTGTTTTGGCCGGCTTTTTCCTAAGTTTTCTCTATAAAAGGGATCTCTCCCTTCATTTGTAAACACACAAGAAAATATACAATCAAGAATTTCTTTCAATCTCTATGTCTCACTAAACTATCTCTCTAGTTTCCAGTTTTCATAAGCTTCTTAGTTCCTAAGCACTAAACAGTAGCCCATATATATATAAATAAAAAATAAAAATAAAAAAAGAGGAGTCAAACCGGTGACTGTTGGTGACTGTATATCTTCAACACCAGCTTTGTTTATCCGGCCATTTCGTGGACTCTCCAAAAAAAATGTTAAAATTATAATTTTCATGAAATTTATAATATAGATTTTAAAAAATTAAATTTATAATATAAATTTGGTAAACTATAGGATTTATTATATAATTTATCCATGACTACTTAGAACTTGTTCTGGAATCCAATAATTTATGCTGTTAAGAAGAGGAAAAAAGCATAAATTATTTAGTTGTTATTTTTTATTATATTTATTAATTATTTTTAACTTATTAACTTATTACTTTGGTCTCACAATTGAGTGAAGAGATAAAAGAAGTTTAACAAAATCATAAAATATAATAAGAATATCATATTCTGATCGAAGAGAAAATAAAGATGAGGGACAGAGAGAGAGTCCTCGTAGCAGAAGAGACCAAGATAAAAATATATAAGTGCTTATACGCTATTTACGAATGGAGAATTTTCTGAAATGTTTTTTCGTAACTTCTTTTTTCAAAATAGAAAAATATCAGAAAAATCTCCAATTTTCTAATTTTTTGAGATTTTTCTAAATTAACACTAAAAATTAAAAACACCCAAAATGGAGTTTTTCAATTTTTCCACAATCAGTTTTTCAATTTTATTTTTTACTCCAGCTCAACTGGCCCATCTTATTAATCTCAAAAATAAACTATGGAAAAAAATACACAATGGTATCTATATTTAACTTATCTATGTGTAATTTTTTCTCTTATAGAAATGCATAGGTGCTATAGATGGTACTCATGTCGCAACTTGGTCTCCTGCATCTAAACAAAAAAAAATTCAGGGTAGAAAAATACTTGTTACTCAAAATATTATGGCGGCGTGTTCGCATGTTATGTAGAAATTAATAAGATTAGTTAGATTTCACAAACACATGGAATCATATACTTCTTGGTCTTTACTAGGAATAAAAAAACTTAGTTAGACCTACCAATGTAAATTAAAAGCATGAAAGTAAATTTTATAAATTTAAACTCCCTATTTTCAAAGAAGACTGAGTAGAAGTAGAGAAGAAATTCAGAATTTTATTGCTAAGATAGATCCTAGATTTTAGATAATACAAGGAGAGATTAAATGGTAGTTTTTCCTTCTTGATTATCTCCAACCAATATTCAAATTCTAAATTTAAAAGCTAATTAAATTGCATCTAATCCAAATGAGTTACAACTAAAAATAGGATAAGATTCCTATTAGGGATGAACAAAACCGAACTGAACTGGAAATGTCGGTTCGATCCCGATTTTTTTTGTTTGCAGAACCAAAGTCATGAAATCGAAACCGAACCGACTATTCACGATTTGATTTGGTTCTGTTCTATTTTTTAAAATACCCTGAACCGAATCAAAAACCCATGGAACCGTTTGATATAAATAATTTTAGTATTTATATTTAGATTGGTCACGTGGTTTAGTGGTTAGCTTGTCTTGTTGGTGTAAGAAGGGTAAGGGTTTGAATCCCCCTTGTCCCTTTTTTTCATTCTAATAAGAAATACAGTATCATACTAAACTTACTAGTACTAATAAATATTACCTTTCAATTAATCAAAATACTTCTTAATTTTTTGTATTAAGAAAAATTGAGAATTATATTGTTGTATGAAAAAAAAGAATCACGTCAATTATCATAGAAGAAGTAATTACTAATTAGATTACAACTAAAATGATAAAATTGCACTTATGATTTAAATTTAGGATATCAATATTTTATTTTAATAATATAAGTAAAAATTATTGTATTGTTTTATTTCAATGACAATTTTGAAGTTCAAAATCTTTAATGTATTACATAATACATACACTACACGATACGAACAAATATCTAGTACGTATCAAGATGTATCGAGTAAGCATTAATAAATAATAAGTATTAATATATAGAAAACCAAAAGGTAATACGTTTAACAAATATCTAGTACGCATCCAGAAGTATCGAATCTAAAATAGATTAATGCTTTAAACTTGATTTTATTTGCTTGACTACTTGGTAAACTAGTTTCGCATAAACTTATATTGTAATTTGTATTGAAGTCTTGGTTTGATTTTAATTTCTGGAAATTTACTAAGGTTACAATTAAATTTTGGAAGAATGGCAGATTTGGGTAGCTGTTGTTAAAATTAAAATTTAATTTGGATTTTCGGTGGTGCTTCATGCTTGTTTAATGCATTGGGTCATGGGCTGATGAACCAGCCCATGAACCAACCCAGATTGAAGAACCGGGTTAAGACCGTACCCGATCCGTAAAGAACCGAGAAAATACAACCGATCAAATATATGAGCAATATAAATTTTCCATCATTCTTATTAAGTTTTTTGGTTCTTATACATTTTTTTCCTTTAATGCACTTGGCTTTGATATAACTGTATATTTTTGTCCAAACTATTTTATTACTTATTGGTAAGAATACCCTTTGTATTTTATTTTTTTCATTTAAGTATTTTTTATCAAGAGTTCAACATATATTTCATTAACGTTTGTTAAAATAGATAAAAAAAATAGTTAATGAAGAGTAAAATTTGTACCGATTATAAAGAATAAATAGTATAACAAAAAATTGTTATTGTTCCTTTATTTAGTTTAGGGGTGGCAAAATGGACGGACGCGACGTTCATGAACCAATCCCATTCAGTCCAATAAATAAATTGGACGGACTAGTCCAGATACATTTAATAAATGGACGGACCAAACCCGTCCAACTAAATTAGCCGGGTTTGGACGGGTCCCATCCAAATAATTTTTTTTACAGAAATTAAAAAACATATTTCCTTAATTTATTATTCTGTGGCATTTATTTTTTAACAAAAAGAAAAAAATAAAACATATCACTCTTCTTCTTTTCTTTTTTTAATCAGCAGAAAGTTATATTGAATTGAAATGTCATGAAGAACATGACTGAAAATTACAAGGCACCGCTTCAAGAGCAGTGCAACAAACGTTCTCAAAAACAAACGAAGCCCCAAAGTAAAGGGCAAAGGACTGACTCCCTAGCCCACTATTGAACCCGACTCCTCAACAACCTACATCTGAGAAAACCGAGCTTGGATTCACCGATTGAGTAACCAAGCCGGGGATTGAATAACATCCGAAAGACTGTAGGCGAAACCGTTGTCCTTACTTTTCAACCACCAATGCCACAACGAATAAATCATATTAATACATCTCGAGTCACTGTATTCCGCTTGTCTGAACACAACTTCGTTGCGAGTCTTCCAGATTGTCCAAATAACCGCATAAAATCACTCTTCTTCTCCCGATCCAGAATCCTCTCTTCTTTCTTTTCTGTTCCTTCTTTTCTTCATTTCCTTTTCTTAATATTTTTCTACCATTCTTTTCAATTGTCACAACTATTGTTGCTAAAATATCATATTAAAATTAAAATTATTTTGTTTCTAAATTCCAAAATTAGGGATATCTCCCATAAAAACAGTATCCTGACCAACAAGTGCAATTTTACGGTACATGAAAAATTAATTAGCAATTGAAATCTTAAATGAAAAAGATTAAAAAGGAAAATAATATGTATTATCTTCTTGATTCACATTATAAATTATAGATCCATATTTTTTTTGGATGTTCTATATATGCCAAAGGTGTTTATGATGATGATAATAATAGAGTAGTGGAAAGTGGAGATTGGTTCTGTTTCCATTACCACTAGAAGGGCACTTCAACCCAATGATTCAGCTCGCAAAGAGACTTCATTCCAAAGGTTTCTCCATCACCATAATCGACACCTCACTCAACTCTCCTCACCCTTCTCAATATCCTCACTTCACTTTCCATTTTATCCATGAAAACTTGCCAGACCAACAACGTCAATCTTCACCAAAACTAGATTTGCTTGCTCTCATTTCATCTCTCAACACCAACTGCGCCGACCCTTTTCAGGATTGCCTCTCTAGATTGCTATCCGATGCTGCAGAGAAGAGAAATATTTCATTAGGAGTTGTTGCTACACGATTTTTTACGCATTTTCTGCACTTTATTGTTCATCGCATTATTAGCCAGTTTAAATCGAAATTCTATCGATTTTTGATCTTTGGCTATTTATTTTAATATTTCGTACCATTTCGTGTCATTTTAGTTTTTTCGTATTTTTACTATCTTTTCGTTCGAACTTCTATCGGTCCCGAGTAAATTTTCTCGGACCATAAATCAAACGCCTTCTTTCTTTAATTACCAATTATCTACTATTTTCTTTCGTGTCATCTCATTTGATTTTATTCAATTTACTTTGCTATAGCATTTATTTTTTCGCTCGAACTTTTAAGGATTCCAAAAGAGTAAATTCGGACCTTAAATCGAACTTTTTCTTTATTTACTGGTTACTATTTATTTTGTTGCATTTTACTGCATGTTTTAGTATTTTTGGTTAGGGATTTTTATTCATTTCAAGCGAGATTCCTCGTGTTGATAGTTCGAACCAATTAAATGAATATTAAACTTTTCTCAAAGGTCAACTCATCTTAACCCTTGATCAAAAGTTGACCCATCTTTTCTCCTCGTCCAACGGCTCCCAATTTAAGTATGAGGATTCATGCATGCTCCTCTTCCCTGTCACTGTACTCCAAATGCATTTAATGCATATTCATTTTGCAACTGTGCTACACGCCACCTCACACCATATTCGTTTTGCTTCCTTCTCTTTCTTGGCGTCCCTATAGCACGTTGTCTTTTCCCTTGCTCATCACGGACTTAACTCCCTATAAATAGCAAGTTCGCGCGAACGTTTGGCCTCATCAATACACAAACACAAAATCAATCTCTAGAACTCTCACTAGAAATTGGCTCAACAAAGGTTGAAGCTCTCTCTCTCTCTAGCTTTTCAAAATTTTCGTTTTAAAAGTCCTTTCTCTGCCAACTTTTCAAAAATTATTTGTTTGTGTTTTGAAGAAGCTAATTGCATTCTTAGCTTTTAAATCAACTCTATTTAATTCCTAGAATAATCTCACTGCTTCGTCGCGTCCAGTTGTTGATTAATTCGGGCAAATTTTAAGTTTTTTTAATTTCCATTTTAATTAAATTCATGGCCTTGTTTGTGTAAATTAACTTGTTGTAATCGTTTAGTTGAATTTTTGTTACTGTAAGGATCATTTTACTATAATTTTTATTTATTTTTGTGATGGTTGGCCGGACCCTCGTTGCCGGCAGGAGCGCCGACGACGAGAGGAGAGGGATGATGAACGGTTCCCTGTTTTCAAATGATTGGGTTTGGGCCGCACGGGCCCAAATAGAGAAGAAACGCAACACGCGTTCAGGAAGGGAAGAATGGGCCGCTTGGCCCACTCGGGAAAGCAAGCTAGGCTGGGCTTGGCCCAACTGTGGGCCAAGCCTGGTAGGCCCACTCTCGACCCAGTGGGCAAGCCCAATTTTTTCGTCCCGTCATCTTTATGCCATGTAATTTGTGTACTGTTTATTTATTTCCGCACCTGTACTGTTTATTTATTTTTCGTATGCTTGTACTATTTATTTATTTTCGTATGCCTGCATGTTTAGACAATTAATCCGCTCGTGTAAATCAATCATTTTCTCTGACGTACAACAATCGTCAAGTATTTAAACGTCATCTATACCTCGTGCAAATACTCTCGATCAAAAAGGGTAAAACCGCTCGTACCCTTCATCAAGTAAACATTTCTCACCCTTTTATTTATTCACGCTTTTTCGCATATGTACTCGTATGCATGAATATATAAAATTGTTAGAATTAATTCATTGGGCATGATCACATAATTTAGCACTTTTTTTATTTTTCAAACATGATTTTAAGCACCTCCTTTATCCGGTAACCTTTTTAGGATGTGACTCGGGTGCCTAACACCTTCCCGAGTCCATAAATCGACCCCGAACCGTTGTTCTCGGGTTCAGACCCATTTTTTTCTTAGCTTTTATTTTTTTATGCCATGACAATAGGTTCCCTAAATTTTAGTAAAATAGGGTGGCGACTTCATTGCATTATGTAAGATGAGTCCGATTTCGTCTCACATCTCATCCCAATCTCGTGTCGCGTATAAATATCAAAAAGGGAGGTGAGACAGGAGTTATAAGCAAAGAAGAAATACCAGAAAAACAATTGCAGGCAGTTGAATTATCAGGTAGAAACCAAAAACAACATATATATCAAGGCAACGTGAAAAAAGTAGCATACTTTGACTAATTGAAAAGGCCAAGGTTAGGCCTTACAGCTATCTATTCAACTGCTCGTAGATAGAAAGTAGAGAAAATGAAAAGGAAACCATAAATGCTGCCACTTTGCAAATTTAAATACTGACATAGCAACCAAGGCCCTCAAGCTATCAAAACGTTCTATGTATGTTGCTTCCAGACTAACAATTCAATGTAATTTATAGGGCTGTTCAACGGTTAGCAATAACCGAAAAACTGAAATCCAAAACCGAAATTTTCGCTTGTTCGGTTCGGTTATTTCAGTTTCGGTTATTTCGATTTCGGTTAGTTAAAAACCGAAATTTATTACGGTTCGGTTTCGGAATTTAATCGCAAAAGTTCGGTTAACCGAACTAACCGAACTTTTGCACACACTATACCTTTTTTTTACAAAATTGCCATTATGCCCAATTAATTGCCCATTCCCTCATCCTCTCCAGAACGTTCTCTCCCTCATTCTCTCCCTCTTGCTCAATCGCTCACTACCATTTTTTTGTTCTTTTTTCTCCTTTTCTTCCTCCTAACTTACACCACAACATCATCTTTGCTCTGATCTGCTCCTCTCTCGCTCAGTCCTCTCATCCTCTCATCCTCTGTCGTTCAGTATTTGCAATCAGCGGACAAGATTCAAGAAGGATGCAAAATCTTTATGAATACTGGTTTTTCTAGATCTAAAAGATCTTGATTAAACTTCTTCTTCTTCTTCCATTTATTATTTTTTATTATTAATTTATTATTACGTAACTCACAATTTGGAAATAAATCCAGATCTGGAAATAATATTGTTTCTTAATTTTCTAGGTTATTTAAAGGATATTTTGGGATTTAAATTATTTATGAGGTAAGAAGGTGTGAAATTGGTGGTGGTAGGATGATGGTGTTGAATCAATTATTTGGAATTTTGGAGTGTGCAGGTGGGGGATTGTATAATTATTTGGATTTTGGAGTGTGCATAAAAAAAAACAGGTTGTAATTTTCGGAAGTTCGGTTTTCCGAAAACCGAACCGTTATAAATTTCGATTTTCGGTTTTCGGTTTCTAAAACTTCGGTTCGGTTTCGGTTTTAGATTTTATGTTGTTCGGTTAACCGAAACTGAAATTTCGATTATCGGTTTCGGTTTCGGTTAACCGATGAACAGCCCTAGTAATTTAGCATAAGACAAACAAATTTTCAGCATCTATCAAACCACTAGCTGGATTCAAAAAGGACAAAACCAGAATTTTTGTCTAGACCTATGGCCGGAATTTAAAAAAAGAAATCAAACAATTATTGAATTATAATAACGTGGTGGAAGATGTTCAGCAAGCCCCACCAAATGAACTTCTATACAAAGGAATCAACAAACTACGACAACGCTATGCACAAGTACAGACCACGAGAAAAGCGAGGAGAATGATCTACTAGAATATTGATTACAAAAATTAGTGTTTCACCATTGATACATATATAGCACACAAAAATATCAATTTCATTTATCATCTAGTGTTTCGTTGATTTCTAGTCCTAAACATTTGCAAGTCTAACGCATAGCAATAGTCTAATCCTTTATGGCAGAACACTCTCCTAATTCCTAAATTATAGATCAAACAAGCATCTATTATTAGCTATTTTGCACTGGCCATTGCAATTTCCCCCAACAAAAGTAGCTTCACCGGATGCTACTCTTCTAAACATCATAACGAATAAGCTCCTAGAGGAAGGGAACAAACGCATTCCCCACAGGGATTGCAAGCAATTCAAGTCATACACAACATTGAAAAACACTAACAAGGTTCAAAACAACAAGCATAAACAGGACAACCACCATAAAAAGGCACCACCACTGAGAAAATAAAGTAAAACCTAAATTTCGGTAACGCAAATACATCGATCTGTCAATTAGACAGAACCCAAACGCAATTTTCATGTTTCCAGAAATTTCAGTTATCTAATTATCTAGCAGATGCTAACCATATCATATTTGTTGACGGAAATGAAAATAAAACAACCAAAAGTTGCTGAACAAAAGAGAATGTGAAAAGGGAGAGATAAAAGGAGAAGACAGACCTGAGAACGGAGAGATGCCAAGTAGAAGAGAGGTGAGCGAGTGTGTACCCTTTTCTTTCTTCTCGCCCAAGCTTGATTTTGAAACCAGAGTGACTAACGAGTGTTTGACGAAACTCCTAACAAGAAGACCAAAGAAGAAGAAAAAGGGAAAAAGGGACGGATCGATATACCAAGAAGGAAACGATAGGCGAGTGCGTGGTAGGAATTTTTTGACGGGGCAGCCGGGGAGGAGCTTACGGCGGTGAGGAAGAGCGTTGCGGTGAGGACAAAGGTAAATTGGTGAATTGACGGTGAGTCGGTTATTAGAAAATATTAAAAAATATGTGATAAAAAAATTAAATAATAAACGGACGGACGGGAATCCGTCGAGTTTGTTCCATCCGTCCGTATATATAGCGGGATGGGTCTAACCCAACCCGTTTATTAAATGGTACAAAAAAAATTGTCCAAATCCCGTCTATTTAGAACGGGTCGAGCATATGGGCGGTTAATTTAGTTACCCCTTATAGTGACCATCCTAATTATTAGCGACAAGATTTCTTTGTTATTATTATTTGTGATAAATTTAACTCGTCACTACTATAATTATTAAACTGTTCCAAAATCAAAGTGCATTTTCACTGTATCAATAATATTATGGTCACTATTTGATCGCTATAATATGTCACTAGTTAGTGACTGAATTACCAACGGATTGATTCCGTTAGAAATTATTTTTTATATATATAAAAAAACATCCTTGCTAAACCATAAGTTACTTAGTCGCCACTTGATCCACCTATCACATTTACACGTAACTAATACTCCCTCCTAGTTTTATTAATTGTCGCTTTTTTGTGTTTTTTTACGGATTTTCTAGTTTATCTCCTTTTATCATTTTATCTTTTCCGAAATATATTTTTTTTAATAAGCTGAAGAATTATCATTAAAGCCAAAGATGGCAAAGGAGAAGAGAAGGATGTACATGGAGCTGATCTGCAGCAACCAGATCCAGCTGCAGAACGCACCTAAACCCGCCCAGAAATATGCCTATCTCCCTCTATCCCACTCCCACAATCAGTTGGACGACTCCATCAACGTCCCTAGGCTATACGGAAAAGCTACTTCACTACTCTTAATCCATTTAAACCACGTAGCAAAGATGTTATTCACTAATCGAATATGGCTAAAATCCTCTTGCCTAAAAATCACCTAATTTCGTTGCTTCCAAACCCCCCCACGTGATAGCATAATATAACTTCTTCCACATAGGCCGAACGTGGATAATTGCATGAGGCAACAATCCTTCCCATGCATTCCAATTCCTCTCTACATTTCTGTCTTGGCACCATGATATTCCCAACCATTTGACGAAGTAATGCCATATTGCGCTTACCTTCCCACACTGTAGTAATAAGTGGTCTGCTGTTTCCACTCCTTCATTGCACAGAGGGCAAGCCTCCTCTAAGTCCCCTAACATTGCCCTTCTTCGCAGGAAGTTTCTTGTCGCTACCCGATCTCTCATTGCCAACCACAAGAAAAACTCAACGCGATACGGCACGAGCTTCGTCCAGCAAGTTTGCAGTCCAGGTTGGACTTCAAAACGCCTCCTCTCTACTCCTTCACACCAAAATTTTACCGAGTACATACCTGTGGACTCTAGCCTCCATATCACATTATCTTGCCGTTCCTCCTGAATTAGTCTTGGCAATTTGTCCTGCAAATTTTCTTGCTCCTCTTTTTCCCATTCAAACAACTCACGTCTTCAATCCAACCTCCACGTCCAGTTATCCCCTCTGCCCTCTCCATGCTCACGGACTGTTCCATTCTGATTGCACGCCAAGTGGTATAATCGAGGATGGACTAAAGCTAGAGGTCTCCTTTCTATCCAAGGATCCCACCAAAAGGACGTGGATCTCCCATCCCCTAATCTAGTCTCTGAGTGTTGTGTCCAGAAAGAAAAATAGTCCCCCCCTCTGCCAAGTAACCTTACTATGTCCTCCCATACTGGCGAAAGGCGCCCTACTCTCATCTTCCACAAATCTCCCAAATTAATTATACTGTATTGTTTGCGCATGATATCTGCCCAAACCTTCTTGCATCCACTAGCTAGGTCCCATACCCACTTGAACATATACGTTGCATTCCTTAGTCTCAAATCCTCAATCCCAACACCTCCAAATTCCGAAGCATATATTTTGTGAAAATGAGAAATTAACCTTTCTGCGTCAATCCAATTTGATGATGGTGTGGTAATTTGAGTGGAAATTAGGATGAAAATGAAACAATGTGGAATAAAATAAGATCAAAGATCATTGTTTTAAATTTTACTACTATACTGGCAATGACAATTAATAAAACTGGGAGGGAGTATTTCATTTCCAACTCACGGTCCCCGTTAAAGATATTCCTTCCCAACCCGTAGCTAACATAGTTTGAACACGGATTAGTACTGAACTTATATGCGCCTCCCATCATTTTCCTGCACCTATATATTCTGGCGATACTCTCTTTTCTTTTTTTGGTAGTGTTGGTGTGTTGCGCATTTATACCTTTAAAAGTTGCATGCAAAATTGCTTGTTATATGGGTTATCATTATTTTTTTTATTTTTTATTTTTGTGAAAAATCAAATTATTAGTTTTATGGACAAAATAATTAATTAACGAACAAAATCCGTGTGCCGTTTGCGTGCGCATCTAGCTTTATTTGGAAGATTCCTGTCTTGTTTCACCAACCCCATGCCCGTTATGTTATCACCAAAGCATCAAATCCTAATCCTAAATAAGAAAGTCATGACGTCACGTACGCGACCGGTTTGATTGTCGTGTCACCTGAAACTGCCACAATACCGTATCATGTCGGCATACGCAGATGTTTGGAATGTGCCGATAACATCTAACGTTACGCAAAAAGTCCTCCAAGTCGGCATTTGCCGATACGTCATACGTCGTAATTACCATTTTCTTTTCACCTTTGTTCTTCATTTCTCTCTTTTGCTATATAAACTGATGAATAGATTCATCATTCAAGAGAGAGATACTAAACCATAAAGGTACAAGATGAGTTTCCTCGACACCGTCATCGCTCTTGCCGTCTTCGTCGCCGGCCATGCCGTTGATGCCCGTCCTCCTCCTCAGTCCTCAGGCATGTAGTAGTAGTATAGATTCATTTCATTTCGTCTCTTGATAGGTTAATTTCGACATTACAACTTTTATTTTTTTGTCATCATATCATCTTATGATCAATTTAACAAATTGTACGTCTTATACTTCTGCTTTTTCTTTCGTTAGCTGATCATGCGCCGCCCTATGCACCGCCGGGCTACCCTCCACCACCTCCACCACGTTGTCACGACAAATATTTCGTCGCCGCCCTTGCCGTTGATGCCCGTGCTCCTCCTCTTCCGATCTCAGGCATGTAGTAGTATATATATTCATTTCATTTTGTCTCTTGATAAGTTAATTTCGGCATTATAACTTTTATTTTTTAATCATCATCATCTTATGATCAATTTAACAAATTGTTCGTCTTATACTTCTGCTTTTTCTTTCATTAGCTGATCTTGCGCCGCCCTATGCACCGCCGGGATTCCCTCCACCACCTCCACCACGTTGTAACGACAAAAATTTCGTCGCCTCCCTTGCCGTTGATGCCCCTCCTCCTCCTCCTCCGATCTCAGGCATGTAGTAGTAGTATGATTTAATTTCATTTTATCTCTAGATATATAGGTTAATTTTAGCATTACAACTTTTATTTTATTTTATCATCTTATGATCAATAAATTGTCTTATATACTTCTGTTTTCTTTTTCGTTAGCTGATTTTGCGCCTCCCTATGCCCCGCCGGGATATACTCCACCAACTCCATCAAATTGTCACGGCAGGATTTTTTCTTCAGACTCCACAGCACTAATATTCCTAATTCAAAATCATATAGGATGGTAATTTTCCTTGATAGTTAAAAAAAAAATCTATTTTGGACTATATAGTTTTTTTTTGTTTTTTTATATTAAAATGAAGAAAAAGACTAGACAAAACGTTTCCTACACTCTAAGAAGAAAAAGTTAAAATTGTAATTTTCATAAAATTTATAATATACCTTTATGTTTATCCATATTTTAATTAGTGGAATCTAGTTGAGTACTTTGAATTATTTTTGAAATCCAAATTTACTTGTACTTACGTAGCAGCATCTATCAACTGTTTTTTTCAGGTCTTACATGGGATTCATGGGCGTCTCCATTGTAGCATACTATAAGGGATCTGATTTGTTCCGGAAGTACCTGCGGTATTTACTCAAAAAAAAAATAGTGCCTACCGGATTTGGGCCGGAAACTGTGGTTCGGACTTGGATGTACCATCTCGAGCCACTAGTATTGTTCAGATGATGAAAATGCGATCTAGTAGTAAAATTAGGAGTGACTTTTTTGGTTTTGTTATACAGGAATAAATAAGGCAGTGGATCTGCTGGCTAAATGTGCATGATTCCTTTCATCACTACTGATACAGTAATTGTAATCACTGCATATTTTCTTTGCGTGATGATCTATGTTTTTTAACAAGTTACTTGTTGTGCCCCTTAGGTTTCATGAATTACACACTTTCATCCCTAAGGTTTCGTGGATTATACACTTTCATCCCTAAGGTTTCTTACCTCCAATTTCGGTCCTCCACATTTAGAAACTTAAGTTTCTTACATTAATGTGATGACAAAACCATTCATCGTAACTAATAATGCAATAATACTTTTAATGATCTATTTAATAAAACTATTAAATGTCTTTATTGTATTATTATGTGTTACAAACATTATAAACACTTACATGCTGATATATCAACTTGATAAAATTTTAGTAGAAAGACCAATGGTTCATCACTAAAAAAAGAGTCAAAGATTCGTATCATTGCAAATCAAAATTTAAGGGATTAAAATTGAAGGTAAAAAGTTTTAAGGGTGAAAGTGTATAATTTACTAAAATATGATTTCTAAATATTTCTAGCGTACAATTAGTAAATTAATAAGAAAAAGTAGGACGGTCAGGTGGGGATTGGAGTTGTGTGGCGGCGGCCCCCAACACAGTTTTCTGTTTTCCTAGAAAAACGACAAAAAGTAGTCAAATAAAATAAGTAGTAGAAGATTCGAATAAAGTTTTGTAGCAACTGCTTCGATTGTCTTTGTCAGAACTCAGGATCTTGTGACATCGACTCGTGTCGGTTTGAGCCGTCAAGGAATGCCACAGTTGATTTATTATTTCTCTCCTGACTGTTGTAGCCTTGAGCTCAATTAATTTATAATATAATCAACTAAATTATTTTATATTATTTTTTGTTGTTTTAATTAATAAAAGAAAGATGTTTTTCTAATTTTTTCTTGAATATAACCATTTATGTTAGAAGAATCTTAACTGAGTTACATATGAATATTAGTTATAAAAGAATCATTCTAAGAATATTAGAGAAGTGTTTGTTTAGAGAAAAGTTGTCTTCTTGTGTGGTTTGTTAGTTACGTGTATGATAAGGGTGTGTTGCTGGAGATGAGTGTGAGTGAGAGTCTCTCACTCTCCGGTGCTGATTTTCTCTGCGTTCTTTAAGAAAGTCAAAAAAACAAAGGATATTCATCGTTACAAGCAACGTAATTGGAGGACATTTTCCTTACATAGGAAGTTACCTTAAAAAGAACCAAGAGAATATTCTTCTGATATATTTTGTAATTTTTATTTATTTTTTGGTTCTTATATTCTTTTGATGCATATTCAATTTTGACCACACCCACTGAATATCTCTTTATTTATTTGTTTTAAAAAAAAAGTATCAGTAAGTGTAACTGTGTAAGCTCCTTGCGGCTCATGGTCGGACATATCACACGTGTGTATCTTGCTTTTTTAATTTCTATCACGATACACATATGCAAGTGGGCCTTATGGGCCATTGGTGGGGCCATGAGTGCGGACTTGATCGTCTCTCTTGTCACAATGAAAGAAACCTAACTAAGCTTGTAGTAGCAGCATTGAAATTCAGAAAGAATAAATTTTCATTTGATTCTAGCTGGAAATAATTTATATAAATGAAGTTAACTAAAATTAATCAAGTCGTAGAACAATAACTAGAAGCATTGATGATGATGACGAGGGCGACGACGAACCAAACAAAGATTCTGAAAATATCTATCACGATTGATAATTTTAATTGCCAAATTGAATCACACAAAAAATAATTGCACAAAGTTTATCACTTTTCGATGGTGAATTGTCATGGTCCAGTAATAGGCTACAATTAAATACAAATCCTTTATAAAACTTTCTTATAAGTAAAAATGAGATTCGAATTCGAGTCCTTATTAATATTTATCGAACTTTTATAAATTCTTTAACGTGTGCAACTTAACATGCATGTCTGTGTTTAATTCCCCACTAACTAACTAGATGTTGAATGTAAAACTACTTTTTTTTCTTCGTTTTTGCATCCAATAATTCATTGTAATGTATAGTTGATGAACCAAAATAACTTATGGTGTCACAATCGCAACAAAATGAGGTTTCAAAAACCAATCAAATCAGCCTCTAGTTTGTCTTTAAATCCTAACCCGTAGCTAGCTAACATAATTTGAACACAAATATAGTGAACTTATATACGCGTCTTCCATCACTTTGCTGCACCTATTCTGCCCTTACCTTCACATTTTCTAGTAGTGTTGGTGTGCTGCGCTTATTTATTTATTGTGAAAAATAAAAATCATTAGTTTTACGGAAAAAACAAAATCAACGGTGCGTCCGCATATAACTTACTCCCTCTGTCCACAATTAGATGTCGCCTATACTGTAGATACGCATATCGAGGAGGCCGGATGATGTACTATTTGACCTCAAAAAATTTCGATTTTTTCTCGGACGTAGGAAAATGATTAACGTACGTTCGAAAAAAAGTACGGATTTTTTTTGGGTCAAATAGTGTGTCATCCGACCTCCTCGATATATGTATCTACAGTGCGGGCGACATCTAATTGTGGACGGAGATAGTAATTAGTAAGCTTCCTGTTATATTTCACCAACCACATGCTATTTATGTTATACCAAAGCATCAAATCCTTCTTACCAAAAAAAAAAGCATCAAATCCTAATCCTAATTACGGATGCATGACGTCACATCACATGACCAGTTTTTTCTTCTATATAAACCGGTCGTCTAAATCAAATTGAATGGAACCGGGAGAGGCATTATAATTTATAAACCCATAGAGATACAAGATGAGTTACCTCGCCATCCTCATCGTACTATATATTGACACTTAATTAGGAATAGGATTTGATAAATGTTCCAAATTTTGGTGAGTTGTAATCAAGGCTTCGCGCCACTGTTTTACAAATCAGAAAAAAAAAGATTTTGTAATTTATAAAAAAATGTAACAAAAATGGTATGATCTACGAAAATAAAAAAAATAAAAAGTAGTTTAGGAAAATAGATAATGACCCTATAGCTAAAAAAAATTGGTTTCTTACTGAGAAGAATGTGGACCGTTATATGAAAATAAGTTACAAAAGTTTATTTAGATGTAAAAGTGAAACATGGTATAAGAAAATAAATTATACGTTATGTAGCGAGGGTTAGAAAGTAATAATTGTAAGTTATAAGATCGATACGAATAGTAAAGATTAAGTCACCTCTAAAATGGCTAGACACTTTGAGTGTTCAATAAATATGGTCCTAAATATTATTTACTATTTATTTTAAATTTTTTCCTTTTTCGGTATTTAAAAAAAAAATTATTAAAATTTTCAATTTTTCCAAATGGGGTGGGCTCTCCGAAAAAAATGTTAAAATTATAATTTTTATAAAATTTGTAATTAGATATTTTTTTAAATGAAATTTATAATATAATTTTGCTAAACTATAGGGTTTATTGTATAGTTTACCCATAACTAATTAGAACTTTTTTTGAAATCCAAATTTACTTGTACTTACGTAGCAGCATCTATTAACTATTTTTGCAGGTCTTACATGGGATTCATGGGCTTCTCCATTGGAGCATACTATATGGGATCTGAAGTACCTGCCGGATTTGGGCTGGAAACTGTGGTCCAGATTTGGATGTACCATCTTCGGGCCTAGGCCCAACAGCTTCGCTACTAAGCTTTGGACTACAATTAAAACCCAAACTGAAAATTGGGGGACTGTAGAAGGAAGAATTGCATAAGTAAATCTACTCTTTTGTTTTGCAAATTTTGTGTCGCTACCCGAATTTTGACGCTAGCAC
Organism: Viola odorata; assembly: GCA_963691705.1. Taxonomy (NCBI): domain Eukaryota; kingdom Viridiplantae; phylum Streptophyta; class Magnoliopsida; order Malpighiales; family Violaceae; genus Viola; species Viola odorata. The sequence goes on along the minus strand of OY829543.1, from coordinate 49,459,466 downwards.
GTTCAATCACCTGTAAATTTAGCGTGCCCGTGTTCGTTTTTTTTCACGCTTAATTAATTATAATCACTTTTTTTTATTATTTTCACTAACCGTTATTGATTCCTCGGCCCAGCTCGAGTCCTTTCGTATTCTTTTAATTTTATCTATCATTTTGGTTTTTTTCCTTTTTAGTCTTGTTTAGGCCCTGAACGAGCATTTTCGACACTTTTTCAAAATAAATGTGGTTAGAGAGTTGAGCTTAAAATTTCGTTCGCATCATTTTAATTGACATATTTTTCTCATTAACGTAATACTTTCGTCCGATTTTTCCCGTCAAATTTCATCGCAACAAATGGATCGAGCCCGTAATTAATTAAATAAATTTCCTCCTCCCTTTTAATCATGGACCGTTGGATTGGTCAACATCCTTTAGTCAACCATCCAACGGTCCTCCCATTTAAACACTTAAGCCACCTTTAAATTTCTTCTCCAGCAAGCAAACCTTCCCTTCCAAATTCGAAGCCTTGTCACTGCTTCGAGAAGGCTTCGAGAAACTAGCCTTGTCATGCTTCCAGAACAGCCTCGTCACCATCCCATGTGCTCCCCTCGCGTTACAGCCGCACAAGAAGATCGACGTCACCACTTTCGTTCTGGACCGCACAAGCGAGCCGCGTCACGGAGCGAGCCGCGTCACGGCTTGCTCACCACGTTCGTCCTCCTATAAATACCTCACTATTCCCACTCAAAACCCTACGGGTTGCCGCACCCTCACCCCCTGACCGACGATTGGAAAGTAGCAAGGAAATCAAGGTTAATTTCTAGATCATCGTTCAAAAAGTACGTTTCATCTCTCTTTTACTTTTATTCGATATTTTCCGTAAAAAAAATTTATATGCATGCATGTTATCCAAAAACTAGAAACCCAAATGGGCCTAGCCCGACCCATTAGGCTTGTATGCATCAATTCCATGCGTTCCTATGTGATGTTTAATTGTCAATTATTGTTAAATTGCGTGTATGTAATAACATTTAATTGCCTATTTCACTTGTTGTAATAATTAATTGTTTACTTCACTTGTTGTAATAATTAATTAGTTATTTCACTTGTTGTAATAAGTAGTTAGATAGTTATTCCAACCTCCAATTTGTAATAATTAGGTAAGTAGTTAAAAGAATCGTTTATACGTATTTTTGTCAATTGTCTTTAACTGTTGGTTTTGTAGAGATGGATCGATCAGGGTTCATCCAAAAGGTAAGTTTATCTTAAAATATTTCCTTGTATGTTTATTTAAATGCTAAAACCGAATCGAATGCATGACTCCTTAGTATGCGTTAGAACCGCCCTATTCGTATGCATGACATATAGAATTGCTAGAACAATTAAAATCAATCTCACATGTATACCATGTTTATGACACTTGTCTTTTATACCATGAGATCAACTGTTTCTTTGTTAAATGCTACGCATGATGGCTCCAAAGGTCATATCAACCATATATGCATACATTAATCTGTACCTTGTTAGTTTTTGCCATGATAGATCACGTAGTAATTAAGTCATGCATGGCTCAATGAAAAGGGGGGAACGTCCGCTCTAGCATAGAGACAAAACGGTAACCCCGTCCCTCTGACCCAAACGGAAATAACATGTCCCAAATGCTAAGATGTAACGTCACCTTTAAGGGCCAAATTACATGAAAAAATGATTTTCTCAAAAACACCTCGCATACTGGTAACCTTTTTAAAAGGATGTGACTTGGGTGCCTAACACATTCCCAAGTCCATAATACGACCTCGAACCATTGTTCTTTGGTTTAGACCATTTGTGCCTTAGTTTTATTTATTTTTATGCCATGACGATTAGGTTCCCTAAACCTAGAAGATTAGGGTGGCGACTTCATTTTGCATGATGTTAAGACAAGTCCAACGCTTGTCTCGCATTATGGCCCGTCCCGAACCTAAACTCGTTTTCAACGAAAAAGGGGGTGCGACATTTTGTACAAGAGAGATATTGTATTTAGGGTTGCCAATGGAGCGGGTATGGAGCGGGTAAGGCACTATTCATACCCGGACCCGCACCCGCGCGGAGCGGGTAAGAGAAGACAAATTGTACCCGCGGATACCCGTAAATTTCTTAAAATTTAAATTTTCAAGTAATTTCATGTTTAATGTTTTCAAACAACCTTTTGAAGTCATTTAAATTTATGGTTTGTATTATACTTTGGATTGGAAAATAGTTGAAAAATTATTTTAGTGGATATGTAAACTTTAATTTATGGTTTGTGTTTTACTAAGAGATTTACTAAGGTTTACAAATTTTATGATATGTATATATATTTTGCGGGTATTTAGTGCGGGTATTGGAGCGGGTAAATACTATCCATACCCGCAAAATACCCACAAACTACGGATAATACCCACCCACAATTGCGGGTATCCGACGAATATCCATGTCCGCAGGCGGAAATTGCCAACCCTAATTGTATTAGTTCCTTAATACTCTACTCTTAGTGGAACTTTTTTTAATATTTTTATTTTAAGAAATTTCCGATCGAATGTTGAAGTAATTTGATATTAAGCAATTAAATTTATATTTTGATTATTTAATATTTAATTTAATAAGTAACATTATTCTTCTACAGTAATTGCAATTAATTGTTCTTTTAATGCGGATTATAACTTTATTGTTATGTTTTTATATAACTAAATATGTTTAGTATTATAAAAATCAATAATTTATGCGGTTTATTATTATATTTATTAATTGTTTTAACTTATTAACTTATTATTTTGGTCTCATAGGAATATAAAATTTAGTTCGAGATGAAAAAAAGTTTAACATAATCCTAAAATATAATAGGAAGAGAAAATAAAAATAAGGGACAGAGAGTGAGTCATCGTAGCAGAAGAGACCAAGATAAAAATATATAAGTGCTATTTCTTAGTTTCACAAAATCGATAACAAGTCTTTTCCCTTTACTCTAACTCCAACTTTTGTCGCATAATATAAACAACAAACACCTAACAGTGAACCCCTCTCATATTTCCCCAAAATGTTAGAATCTAATAACAGTTTATGCATGCAATTAGGACTTGGTTAACATATTTAGAACTTAACTACTTTAACGAAGTAACGAATATAATTAAATTAGACTTGTAGAATAACTATTAATAACGATAGGAGACAACATGTAAGAGTGAATAGTTTTAAGGACTTATTTAGAGCAGATTGATAGGTTATCGAAACCTTAAAAAATAAATACAATTTAATATTAGCTACAAAAGATTGAAAATAATGGTAAAATGTTCGATTCATATAAAATGAGTAGTCTTAAAACACTTAAATAGAAAATGGGGTTTTGTTTATAATTATGAATTAAAAATACCAAAAATAATAAAATGAGAAAGAATTTGATTTAACAATCAAATGTGAAGTGTGTGGTCTAATAATTGTGTAAAAGATTCTCGGTAAAGACTCGAAGAAGGGTATGATTCATGGCGTTCGATCGTTGATGCAAAAGTTTGTTTCTTATTTACAGAGTTGCTATAGATTCAAGTTACCTTATGTCTCCTACTTCCCTCTTGTTTCAAACTACTTAAAAGAGACTCAATTAAATAATCCTAATCTTTTAGCACTTTACTGGTTAAAAGGTTTACTAAGTTGATTGATCCTAATCAGGGGAAGATAACTCTAACTAAGACGCCTCGTTTGTCAAGCGATGCTTAATTAAATCACTCACTCTCTTTAGTCTAAAAAAATTACTATTAAACTGAGATCGTACTAAGTGTCTAATTGTCTTTTTAACTTTATTTGTTGTTTACCTAAAGCCTTAAAAAATGATCCTAATTGCACAAGTTAAAATCACTATTGATCAAGTATAAACCTAACTTGAATAATATGACAAACAAATTAAAGAGTTCATGAACGCAATGCAAAAAATAATAAGATTAATTAAAACTCAGAAACACATGGAATCATATACTTCTTGGTCTAAATTAAAAGCATAAAAGTAAATTTCATAAATTAAAACTTTCTGTTTTCAAGGAAGAAGACGGAGTAGTGTAGAGAAGAAATTCTGAATTTTATTCCTAAGATAGATCCTAGATTTTAGATAATTCAAGGAGAGATTAAATAGTAGTTTTTCCTCGTTGATTATCTCAAACTAATATTCAAATTCTAAATTTAAAAGCTAATTAAATTGTATCTAATCCAAATGAGTTACAACTAAAAATATGATAAGATTCCTATTAGGGTTGTACAAAACCAGATTGAACTAGAAATCGAACCAGGACCGTCGGTTTTGATTTACCGATTTGGTCCAAATTTTTTTGTTTGTTTGTATAATGAAACCGGAATTGAACCAACTATTCACAGTTTAGTCCGGTTCTATGTTTTAAAATACCTTAAACTGAAAATTCGACCGTTTTTACATATTATATATATATAATTTTAGTATTTGTATTTAGATTGGGTCATGTGGTTTAGTGGTTAGCTTGTCTTGTTGATGGAAGGAGGGCAAGGATATCAATATTTTTTTAACTCAACTTATGTTATTTAACTATTTAAGCTTTTAACAAAGAAATTATGTAGCAATTAATTATGTGCAAAAAATGCTTCTTAGTTTTTATTAATAAGAAATATCATACTAGATTTACTAGTAATAAATATTACCTTTAAATTAATCAAAATACTTTTTAGTTTTTTTATTAAAAAATATCATACTAGATTTACTAATAATAAATATTACTTTTAAATTAATCAAATGCTTCTTAGTTATTTTTATTAAAAAAAACTGAGAATTATATTATTGTACGAAAGAAAAGAATCACGTCAATTGTCATTGAAAGAGTAATTACTAATTAAATTACAACTAAAATGATAAAATTGCACAATAAATATTTATGATTTAAATTTAGGATATAAATATTTTATTTTAATAATATAACTAAAATCATTGTATTGTTTTATTTCAATGATAACTAACATAGTTTGAACACGGATTAGTACTGAACTTATATGCGTATCCCATCATTTTCCTGCACCTATATATTCTGAAGATACCCTCAATTTATTTTTTGGTACCTTTAAAAGTTGCATGCAAAAATCTGTGGAAAATTTGTTGTTATATGGGTCATCATTATTTTATTTTTATTTTTCTTTTGTGAAAAATCAAATTATTAGTTTTATGGACAAAAAAAAGAAGTTAACGAACAAAATCCGTATGTCGTTTGCGTGCGCATCTAACTTTAATTGGAAGCTTCCTGTCTTATTTCACCAAGCCCATGCCCGTTATGTTATTACCTAATCCTATTCCTAATCCTAAATAAGGATGCATGAGTGATAATCCGTGGAACGGAGTGGGGGTCTTTCCGTCAAATGGCCCTCTGGAATGTGGTGGTTAACGCGGCACGATCGTCCTGCAAAGCGCCGGAAGTGTTTTCCGGCGTAGAATCTCCAATGCCAAAGTCAGCAATTGGATCTCAAAAACAGAGAAAGTGTATGAATGTGTTAAGTGTGTCTTTTGCCTGGAGATCAAGATCCTCTCTCTGCTTCTGCCTCCAGTCCTTATGTAGGACAGGGGCAGTTGGACCTGCTCCTAAGGGCCTGTCCTTCACGTGCTTCCCTGCAGGTCGTGTGCAGGGCAGAGGTGGTTAAACCACTTTGACCTTCTTCCCCCTTTTTCCTCTAATAGGTGGTTTAGGAGTCAGGATTAATGATTGTAAAGTGGAATGAGGGGGGGGGGGGTTGTCTAGCTTGTCAGATGGTGACTTAATGGGAGCAGGGGAGGTAATCCCCCACGCCAACTTTGACTAAATGTATACTAACTATTGAGTATTATATAAATTATACCAGCGAGTGGATCTTACTGCTTATGTTGAATCGGTATGGTGCCGTTATGACAAATCGGCAAGGTGCCGTTTGCATTGAATCGGCGTGTGTTGGTTTGGCGACTGTTGTCTTAATTAATGAGTCGATCCGTTATCACCCGTTCTGACAGTAGAATTAGCAATGCCGTTTGTAGACAGCGGGCTAGACTTGTCCTTTGGTCGCCTAATCCCATTGGCTTGGTCAAACCGGTCCTGTGCCATTTTGACTGGTCAATGGTGACGGGCGAAGGTACAAAGTCTGTTATGCCCTTACAATACTTTTATGTATTATCAGAGGCCCAACAACAAACGAGCCCGAGTGTTTACCAAGGGCTTGCCACTTCTGGTTTGATGATCGTAATCCGTCACCGCTTCGATTTATTTCCAGGTTTTTGAAAAGTTTTTCTTCGTTCCTGCAAATAAAAATTAATTCGCAATAGAGTTAAAATTAAATTAACGTTTACCTGTGACGTGGCGCTTTAATGGCCAAGTGTTTGTAACTGCTTGTTGCTTTTGAGGAGAAAATGTCTCTTCATTTGTAAAGTTTTTGAAATTTGAAATTTGAAAATCCTTGGAGAAACGCGTGCGCCGTTCCTCATTAAATGCCTGGCTCAGCTTTATAGGCCACTTGCTGCCTTTTCAGAACAGACACGCCACCTGTCACGGGCTGATTGGGCTTGCTGACGGTTGAGGCATTATTTCTTTTGAAGGTGGTTCTCTCTTGGAAAACCTAGTCACTTTCATTTCTCAAGCGCCGCTCTCATCTTCTTCCTCAAAAATCCTTCTCTCTCTTCTTCGCTCAAGCAACCTTCTTCCGCCATCTTCGATTTTGGGCTCTGTTCTCTAGGAATTTCTGCAATCACCTGGTATTTCTTAACCTTTTCTTCCTTTTCGTGTTGTTTGTGACTGAGAAAATGGCTCCTAGGCGCCCTGTTGTTACCACTGATGAGTTGCTTGAGAAAACTGCTACCAAAATTAGGACTGAGGATGAATTAAATCTGGAACTAGAGAAGTACGGGATTGAGTTGCCGATAGGATATAAAGCCATGGTAGCTCCTCCTAATGTTAGGCTGAACAGTGCCTTGCTAGATAACCACAGGGTTCTGTATTCTAAGATGTTTGCTTATGGGTTTCGTTTTCCTTTGAAAACTATGGTGAGGAACCTGTTAGTGCAGCATGCTTTTAGCCCTGCCCAGATCACTCCCAATTCCTGGGCTTCGATCTATGCTTTTATCAATGTTTGTGCTTACCTCAAAATCAAAGAACCTTCACTCCAGTTGTTTAAGTACTTTTTCCATTTAAGCACCCGCAGCAGTTTGGTTACCCTTCGTCCTTGCAAGGATGAGAATCTTCAGCCGCTTCTGAAGAATTTTGACAGATATGAATCTTCTATTAAGGGATGGAAAGATCACTTCTTCATGGTCTCCAGCACAACCAAACCCCAATGGGCTTCTGGGTTCAACCCAGCGATCAATGAACTTCAATGGGTAAGAACAGAGGAAACTTCTGGCCCGTTGCAGGCCTAGATCGACATCTTGCTAACTTTTGACACGAGGTTCCATGTGCAGAAGATGGCAATGGGCTTGCCGTTATTGGACTGCGCCGTTAATGGTAAGTTATTAAATTTTTTGAAGATGCCGATCTGTTGTAGAACTTTGATGCCGATTTTGCTTTATGCAGGAGAAGGACGACCAATTAGAGCGGCCGTTGCTGCAGGACCGTCCTTGGTCCGTTCTCGTATTGTCGATTCCGATGAAGAAGAAGTAGCCGATAATGCGAATCGCTCTGAGGACCCAGAGGTTGATCAGCCTGCTGACGATGAGGAATTTTCGGCCCCGTCAGTCTTTAGACGAAAGAAGGTCGGCCGAGATACATTTGAGTCTTTCCCCTTGGAAAATCCTGATCCGCAGATTATTGAGGCTGCGAAACGGGTTCTATTGAAAAGGAAGAGAGCTGCGGAGAAAAGGGAGAAAGCTGCTACGGCAAAACGGGTTGCCGCCGTTTCGGCAGAAAATGTGGAAGATCGGCCTGGAGCCGTTTCAGAGGAAGCTGGTCCATCTGCTGCCGTTCCTCCTCAGCCCGATCAAATCAATCGGCCTGACACCGTTTCTGAGCCGATTGACCTCAATCGGACTGATGCCGACTTAGATAGTCCTGACGCCGATCTGTCAAATGCAGCTACTGAGCCGATTGTTGGCGAGGGCCCGTCTGTTCCTCGTCCGGAAGGGCAAGCAACCACTTCAGCGGATGCTCCTTTTGCCGATTCTTCCAGTTCTGATCCTGCCGTGCTTTACTGGGTTGCTGGTTCTCATATGCCCAATGATCCGTTTATTTCGGATGATCATGCAGTTCCTCCCCCTTCTGATTTCAAAGGCTATCTTTCCAGCAAAGGCCCTGACGGGGAGGTTACTCACGTCACCAGTTTGAATAACCTTGGAGAGAGCTGCGGCCGTTCCCTTGGCTTGAAAATGCCGGCTTGCAATGACTATCGGACCGGTCACCTGATGGGCGAAATATTTGCCAATCAAGCCGACAGAGAAAACTACCGCCGTTTGGAGCTTAGCTCTCACTTCGCCAACCTGCAAAGCGTTATGTACAACGGTCTATGCGCTTCCCGATATGCTGCAGAAGTCGTGGATGCGAAGCTTGAGGAGTCTAGGGAGGCGCTTGGGCGATCAACCTCTGAGAACACTTCCCTTAAGAAAGAGAAGGAGACCCTGATGGCCGCTCAGGAATCGGACAAGAAGGTTGTCATTGAAGCGCGCAAGAGCCTGGCTGATAGTCTTCGCGAAAGGGATGGCCTTTCTACAAAGATCAGGGAAGAGCAGGGGCGGATCAGGGAGCTGATGTCAGAGAAGTCAGCCTTATGCGAATCCGTCACCAAACTTAGTGGAGATAAAACCGCTCTGATTAATAATGTGGCCAAGCTTACTGCAGAGCTAGAAGCGGTCCGTGCCGATTTGGAGACCAAAACGGCAGAGTTAGAGACGGCTCGGAGCAGCATCTCAGAGAAGGACGCTGAGTTGGAGAAGGTTCCGGGTAAGATCGGCTGGTGGCGACGGAAGACAAAGGACATCATGATCGACAGCTATATGGAGTTCTATGGGGAGATTAACTTTGATGCCACAAAGATTGGCGTATATGTTGACTCCTTGGAAAGAGAGGCTGAGGCAAAGGAGTATCAATCCTCTTCAGAAGATGAACCATAGAGCTGTCTTTTGCTTAGACTTGTCTTTTCTGCTTTTTGATTATTGCTGATCTTAACATATTTTGTAAAGAACAATATTATTTATTCGGAATATATATAATTTTGCCTCAATAGCGATATATGCCTCAATAACGATATATGCCTCAATAACGATATACGCCTCAATAACGATATACGCCTCAATAACGATATATGTCTTGGCGACAATATATGTATCGTTGGCGATATATGTATCGTTGGCGATATATGTATCGTTGGCAATATATGCCCTGGTAGTGTTTTGAATTAATCGGGCTGTTGCCGATTTGATTGTTGGCACCCCTAGGCAGCGCCTTAGGTAACCTTGGTAGAAATAAAATCGCCAATTTTTGGATTTTGGTAACGTGGTTCGATTTAAAACAATCTACACCCACGATCCTTTAATCTGCAACCATATGATAAACACAATACGGGCAAACATATATTTTTTTTGTTAGTTGCAAATAATTTTGCATCTACAATACTTTCATTATTTATGCGGCAAGTGAAAACAACACATTCACTCTGGAGTGATATAGCTTTAAATTGCAAATATTCCAAGAGTTGGGTATCGGGGTACCGTTCATTGTTTCAAGGTGATATGCACCCTTGTCGATGACTCTAATGACGCGGTATGGTCCTTCCCAATTCGGCGTGAGCTTTTTCTTCTCTCGGCCCGTTGCCGTTACCTTGCGCAGGACTAAATCCCCTGCTTTGAGTAGCCGTTCTCTGACACGCCGATTGTGGTATTTCGCCATTTTGCGCTTGTAGTGCAATGTTTTGAGAATGGCTTCTTCTCTCATTTCTGGCAAAAGATCCAGCTGCTCCCTTAATCTTTCTTCATTTCGCTCTTCGTTGAAGTATTCAACTCGAAGGCTAATTGCGCCGATTTCTACCGGAGAAACAGCTTCGACCCCATATGCCATGGCGAACGGTGTCATGCCGGTGCTGGTTTTAGTTGTCATCCGATAAGCCCACATGACAAACGGCAACTCCTCTAGCCACTTTGTCGGTTTGACCTCAAGATTTTTCTTGATCCCGTTAAGGATTGCTCTGTTGGTGACTTCCGTTTGCCCGTTTGTTTGTGGATGCGCAACGGAGGAGAACCGTTGTTCAATTGAATACTCTGCGCATTTCTTTTTGAAGTAAGCACTGGTGAATTGGGTACCGTTATCGCTTACAAGAATTCTTGGGAACCCGAATCTCATGATGACGTTGTTCATGAAAAACCTCCAAGTGTTGTCTGCCGTTATCTTTGCCACAACTTCTGCCTCAGCCCACTTTGTGAAATAATCGACAGCAACAATAACATACTGGAGTTGACTTTTGGCGATTGGGAAGGGTCCCAAGATGTCAATTCCCCATTTTGCAAACGGGCATGGACTCACCATACTTGTCAATTCGGCCGCTGGCCGTTGTGGTTCTTTCGCAAACTCCTGGCATTTATGACAAGATTTCACAAAATTATCCGCATCTCTTCTGATCGTTGGCCAATAAAAACTTGTTCGGAGAACTTGAGCCGCCATGGTATTTCCTGAGGCATGCATTCCGCATATTCCTTCATGGATCTCCCTGAGGGTATATAGGCCTTCTTCTTCCGTTATACATTTTGCCGCCGGATAAGTGAGACAACGGCGAAGAAGTACCCCGTCATGATAAGTGCATCTAGCGGCTCTTTTGAGGATCTTCAACTTCTCACTCACATTTTCTGGCAGCTTGCCATGCTTGAGATAATCAATCACTGGAATGCGCCAGTCATTGGCTGCCTCTAATACACATAGCACTTGCTGTTCTTCCATAAAAGAAGGAATGGAAATTTCCTCTACCATCACATCGGGTGGCATCATTGCTCCGGAGTTTGCTGCCAGCTTGGCAATCTCATCAGCCTCGACGTTTTCCTCTCTGGGGATGTGGTTGACTTCAACGTGAATTCCCACACTTCTGATTTCGGTGAGCTCTTTCTGTACTTTCTTCAAATACTGAATCATAATCGGCTCTCTAGCTTGAGAATCGCCGTTGGCCTGATCAATAACTAATTTTGAATCTCCATAAACGACCAAATGGACGTTGGCCGATTGTGCATTACCGATTAGATTCCCTCCGATGCGCAACCCTACCAGCAGAGCTTCATATTCGGCAGCATTATTGGATAACGGCCTTGAGATTTTTAAGGCGTACCTCATTTTAATCCCTTCTGTACCTAAAATGATAACGCCGGCTCCTGCTTCAGTTTGATTCTTGGCGTCATCCACGAAAATTGTCCATTGGTCTCCATTCATATCAGGAAGCGGTAAGCAGGCTTCTTCTTTGCTTTCTGGCGAAGAAATCGGCTTCTGGACAAACGTGCATTCAGCAATAAAATCGGCCAGCGCCTGGCCTTTGATGGCGGGTCTGGACTGATATTGCAATCCATATTGTTCTAACTCAATGGCCCAAATGACCATTCGGCCAGACGACTCAGGTCTTCTGAAAATCCTTCTTAGAGGCTGGTCTGTCAGCACGACCACTGGATGAGCTTGGAAATACCTGGCCATCTTTCTAGCAGCTTGCAACAGGGCGAAAGCAATTTTTTCAATTTGCGAGTACCTCAGCTCAGCACCCTTCAAGATCCGGCTGATAAAATGAATCGGCCGATGCATGCCGTTTTCATCCCGAACCAAGACGGCACTGACCACCTCATCGGCCGCCCCCAAATAGAGAAAAAGGGTGTCCCCCTCTTCGGGTCGAGTTAGCAACAATTCAGAAGACAGATACTGCTTTAAGTCGTGAAAAGCTTTTTCACAATCGTCATCCCATCCGAATCGTGCCTTCTTCCGAATGACTTTGAAGAACGGGAGGCATTTCTCGCCCTGCTTGGAGATGAATCGGCTCAAAGCAATTATTCTTCCTGTGAGTCGCTGAACCTCCTTCACACTCTTTGGCGAAACCATGTCCCTAATTGCCTTCAGCTTGGTGGGATTGGGCTGAATTCCTTTTCTGCTGACAACATAACCAAGGAATTTCCCTGTTTGGAATGCGAACATGCATTTTTTGGGATTTAACTTCATTCCAAATTTTCGCATTATCCCAAATACTTCCTCAAGGTCTTGCAGATGCGCCTTGAAATTTCTGCTTTTCACCAGCATATCATCAACATACACCTCCAGATTTTTTCCGATTAACGGCTCAAAAATCTTATTGGCCGTTCTTTGAAATGTTGCTCCAGCATTCTTCAGACCAAACGGCATAGCCTGATAGCAGTAGGTGGCCTTCGGCGTGATGAAAGCCGTTTTCTCCTCATCTTCAATCGCCATCGGTATTTGATGATATCCGGAATTGGCATCATGCGAACTCAGATATTCATATCCAGCCGTTTGATCCACCAATTGCTCTATCCGTGGCAGCGGGTAGCAATCCTTGGGGCATGCCTCATTCAAATCAGTGAAATCAATACACATCCTCCAATCCCCGTTTGGCTTTCTCACTACCACTGGATTAGCTAACCATGGCGGATACTGAACCTCCCGGATGAAGTTAGCTTTTAGGAGCTTGTCCACTTCTTTCTCAATTGCAACAGCTTTTTCTTTGGAGAAAGCTCGCCGTTTCTGTTGAACTGGCCTGGCATTCGGATAAACGTTCAATCGGTGCTCTGCCGTTTCCCTCGAAAGGCCCGGTATGTCCGTCGGGACCCAGGCGAATTCTCCTTTGCACTTGTTCAACAGAGACGAAAGCTGGTCACACTCTCCCTTGCTCAGCTTCTCACTTATTAAAAAATGCTCAGTGGGCAGATCAGCCACCGGCACTTGGGCCATTTTCTCCAATGGCTGAGTTCGCTGCTCCTCATCATCTTCTAATGAATCATCGGCTACGCAAACATAGCGATCACAGCAACCATCACCCATCGTGATGTAGCATTCGGCAGCTACCTTCTGATCTCCTCGGATTGTAACCACGCCATCCCAGGAAGGGTACTTCATCTTCAAATGCCTTTGCGATATTACTACACCAAAAGCATTTAAAAACGGACGCCCCAAAATCACATTGTATGGCAGGTTTAAATCCACCACCAGAAATAGTTGCTGCTCCTTTCTCCGGGAGCTGTCTTCCACAAAAAAGATTGGCAAAAAGGTTAGGCCTACAACAGGAATGGGAACGTCGTTTACCCCGATAATCGGCCGTCGGCAAGGCTTCAAGTCTGGCTTAGGTCCTTGCAAACGGCTAAAAGCGTTGGCAGAAATGAGGTTCACAGCACTTCCGTTGTCCACCAGTGTCTGCATGACTCCGCAATCGGCAATGATGGTTGTTACCACTAATGCTTCATTCTGAGGATATGTCACTCCGATCTCATCCTCCTCTGAAAATGTTATGGCCATTCGGTCCAGCTCCGATAAACCTGTTTTCTCCCCAACGGGATCATTCCGCTTTCTCTTTTCCCCAATCGGTACATCTTCCGATTCCTCCTGCTGGGTTCCTCCCGCTATCAAATTGATCATGTGGAACTCATCGAGAGAGGTTGTCAACACCTGCTGCTTTCCTCTGTCTCTCTGGACACTGGTTCCGGCTGCGTTGGGATTGGCCTCCGCTTCTCTCCTGTTGCCGTCAGTTCGATCCTCCCTGGCCCTATTTCGAGCCTTGGCCGCAAATTTGCCCAAATAACCCTCTTCAATCAACTTTTCAATAGCCTTTTTCAGAGAGAAACAATCCTCAGTGTCATGCCCTTTTGCCTTATGGAAACGGCAGTAAGAATCCTTATGCGGTCCCATAACGACGCCAGGTTTGCGCTTGGGATACTGAATCGGTAATCTCCGTTCTTCTATGATGGCAAAGATCTCCGCCACCGGCTTAATTAGCTGCAACGTGGAGAAGTCCGCGAGACGATCCGTCTGTCGGCCTCCAGCCGTTTGCTTCTTTTCTCCCTGCTTGCGGACAGCCGTTTCTTTCTTAGGGGGATCGGACTCCTCCCGTTTCTTCCGCTGGAAGTCTGCTTCTTCCATCCTCGCATATTTATCCACCTCGATCCGCAAGAGGTCCAGGGTCTTCGGTGTGCTCGCAATTAGAGCATTCTCCAACTCCCGATACCTGCAGTTCCTCCTCAAAGCCTCAGCTGCAAAGTTTGGCGCAATGTCGGGCAGAGTCGCCAACTCAGCATTGAATCTGGCAACATACACCGTTAAGGATTCCCCCGACTTTCGCACCATATCAAACAGAATCGCTGGAGACTTCTCTACTGGAATACATGAACTGAATCGGCTAATGAAGACCTTCGCCAGCTGTTCAAAACAATCAATAGATCCAGCCGGCAGCTTCTCGAACCAAGTATTGGCGATCCCTTTCAGAGTCATCACAAATATTTGGCACAACGCCTCATCTTTTCTAGTAAAGAACTTAACATGCTTCTTTACCAAACTTACATGGGCCGTTGGATCTGTTGCCCCAAGGTAGAAATCGGTCGGCAGTTTGACATGTCTGCTTACCCGATGCCTCCTAACCCGAAAGGTCAAAGGATTCTTTGGATCATCATCTCGCTCTTCACGAGCTGGTAAGGGGATAGAGCCTCTGGAGGCATTCCGATCCGTCCTTCCGTAATGCCTTTCAGACTGAGGTCGATCCCATGATTTCTCTCGACCCCCTCTTCTCTCGGATCTTGCCTCCAACGACTGCCTCTGGCTCCTTCTTGGGCTCCGCTGGACTGCCCGGCTATTGACCTCTTCCATGTTGTCCAAGTATCCCTCCCCTCTGGGCGGATTTTCATTTTGACGGCCTGGCTGAGGCTCAGCTGAAAGGTTTCCCCGTTGGGCTGGCTGACTATCATGCTGATGCGCCGATCTGACTGGCTGCAATGCTAAGGACGGAGGCACGAGAGATGGTGTCACCACTGGTTGATCATGGATCTGCTGAGGAATAACCTGCTGGTGGACAGGCGGAGGGATCCTTCCCATAAACGTCTGCATCATTATGTCCATCCTTCGATGCAAGGCGGCAAACTCATGCATGACCACTGGCGGGATAACTGCTGCTGTAGACAGTCCAGGCTGTGGAGTGCCGGGAAATAACACTTCTGGAATTTCAGGGAAATTAAGTCGGCGAGCTGTGGCGTTCATTTCCACACGGGAAGATGAAACTTGAGGAGGTGGAGTTTCCTGCTGACCAACAGCTGCTCCAGTAGGTTGAGGTGTTTGGAAATTTGGGTCGGATGCCATTTTTGGAAATGAAAAAACCCCAATAAGATTGAAAAAAGAAGATCTTTGAATTTCAAGGCTGCTCACTCAAAAACTCAAAAGCTCTCAATGAAAGCACCAAATGATAATCCGTGGAACGGAGTGGGGGTCTTTCCGTCAAATGGCCCTCTGGAATGTGGTGGTTAACGCGGCACGATCGTCCTGCAAAGCGCCGGAAGTGTTTTCCGGCGTAGAATCTCCAATGCCAAAGTCAGCAATTGGATCTCAAAAACAGAGAAAGTGTATGAATGTGTTAAGTGTGTTTTTTGCCTGGAGATCAAGATCCTCTCTCTGCTTCTGCCTCCAGTCCTTATGTAGGACAAGGGCAGTTGGACCTGCTCCTAAGGGCCTGTCCTTCACGTGCTTCCCTGCAGGTCGTGTGCAGGGCAGAGGTGGTTAAACCACTTTGACCTTCTTCCCCCTTTTTCCTCTAATAGGTGGTTTAGGAGTCAGGATTAATGATTGTAAAGTGGAATGAGGGGGGGTTGTCTAGCTTGTCAGATGGTGACTTGATGGGAGCAGGAGAGGTAATCCCCCACGCCAACTTTGACTAAATGTATACTAACTATTGAGTATTATATAAATTATACCAGCGAGTGGATCTTACTGCTTATGTTGAATCGGTATGGTGCCGTTATGACAAATCGGCAAGGTGCCGTTTGCATTGAATCGGCGTGTGTTGGTTTGGCGACTGTTGTCTTAATTAATGAGCTGATCCGTTATCACCCGTTCTGATAGTAGAATTAGCAATGCCGTTTGTAGACAGCGGGCTAGACTTGTCCTTTGGTCGCCTAATCCCATTGGCTTGGTCAAACCGGTCCTGTGCCGTTTTGACTGGTCAATGGTGACGGGCGAAGGTACAAAGTCTGTTATGCCCTTACAATACTTTTATGTATTATCAATGAGTCATGACATCACGTACGCGATCGGTTTGATTGTCGTGTCACCTGAAACTGCCACGTTACCGTACCGTGATTCTGAGCAATTGTAATGTGAAAATTAATATATGGAAACATACCGCGGTGTACGCAAAAAAAGTCCTGCAAGTAGCCATAAATTTGTTTAATATGTCATACTTATAATTACCATCTTCTTCTTAATCTCTCCCTTTCTCTATTTAAACCCATGGCCATGAATAGAAACAAGAGAGATGTACTAAACCATAGAGATACAAGTTGAGTTCCCTCCTCACCGTCATCGCTCTTGCCGTCTTGGTCGCCGGCCATGCCGTTGATGCCCGTCCTCCTCCTCCGTCCTCAGGCATGTAGTAGTAGTATAGATTCATTTCATTACTTCTCTTGATAGGTTAATTTCCACATAACAACTTTCTGTTTTATATATTTTTTTATCATCATCTTATGATCAATTTAATAAATTGCCTTATATTCTTCTGCTTTTTTTTTCGTTAGCTGATCTTGCGCCGCCCTATGCACCGCCAGGGTACCCTCCACCGCCTCCACCACCTCCACCACGTTGTCACGGCAAGATTTTTTCTGCAAACTCCACATCACCAACATTCCTACTTCAAAAGTATATATCTTACCATGGCTGGTACGTAATTTTTCTACCACATATGACATATGTCTATATATTATATTATATTTTTTGGTGAGCTAGGTTAATAAAAGTTATATCTATATATCGCATTATGTAGGTTAATTACAACTTTTTTATTTATGTGAGAGTGATGCTAACCCTATTGCTGAAGAATTGACATTAACCTATCAAGAGTAAACCCCTAACCCTACTGCTAAGGAACCTCATATGTAATATCTTATAAAAAAAGAAAAAAACTAATTGAAAAGAGTAATCTACGTAGTTGAATAAGTGACAATGTGAAACACATTGTTTACATAAGTTTTGTTGGAGCATTTTTATTAAAATAATATTAATAAATATTATAATTATAATTGTACTCAAGGTTTCAAAAGACAATTTGAGTCTACGTTTCTGTTTTAATTTGGACATTAAAAGAGTGAGATTTTGAACAAAATAAATTTCATATAACATGGTTTTAAAGCTTTTTGAATTTCCTATCGTTGCTGCTCATATACCCGGTTATGATAAAAATTATGGGTTTCAATATTTTTAACGTTTGAACCTCATTCCAATTTGCGCTATACATAAAGGAAGATTGAACAGTAAAAATTAAGCCACTTTTAAAATGGCTTTGAGTGTTTAATAATTATGGTCTTAAATTTTATTTACTATTTATTTTTAAAATATCGTTAAATTTTTTAATTTTTTCAATGCGGTGGACTCTCCTAAAACATATTAAAATAAGTTAAAATTATAACTTTTTGAAATTTATAATACATTTTTTTTTAAACTATAGGGGGCATACGCTGTAGGGTTTCTTGTGTAGTTTATCTATGTTTTAATCAGTCAAATTTACTTGAACTTTTTTTTGGAAATCCAAAATATCAACTGTGTTTGCAGGTCTTACATGGAATTCATGGGCTTCTCCATTGTAGCGTATACTATATATATATGGGATCTGATTTATTCAAGAAGTACCTGGCAGCCTGCCAAATTTGGGCCTAAAACTGTGGTCCGCACTTGGATGTACCATCTTCGGGCCTAGGCCCAACTGTTTCGCTACTAAGCTTTGGACTAGATAGAAAACCCAATCTGAAAATTGGGTAACAGAAGAAGGAAGAATCGCACAAGTAAATCTACTTTTTTGTACATGCAAGAGAAATATTGTATTAATTCCTTAATACTCTTGTCTTAGTGGAACTGTTTTTAATTTTTTTATTTCAAGAAATTTCCAATAGAATGTTGGAGTTATTTGATATTAAACAATTAAATTTGTATTTTGATTATTTTATTTTTAATTTAATAAGTAATATTACTTTTCTACAGTAATTGCAATTAATTGTTCTTTTAATTCGGGTTATAAATTTATTGTTATTTTTTTATATAACTAAATATGTGCAGTATTATAAAAACAATAATTTATGTTCTTAAAAAGAAGAAAAAAACATTATTTATTAAGTTGTTGTTTATTATTATATTTATTAACTATTATTTACTTATTAGTTATTTTATATATTTTTTATTATCTTTTATTAAGAAATTAATTTAATAAAGAATACGAAAATAATGATAACTATTTTTTAGAGAATTGAATTAAAAATTCATATTTTAAAAATCCTCGTCAACGACGCCAAAATTTGATCGCTTGTCGAGAACGTAAAAACTAATTGTGTAAAAGGGGATGAAGTAAGGGGGGATTGGAACTTAACACTACCACGAAGGGCTTACAGATGGTGGTAAGAGGATCGTCCTTAGATACTCCTCAGTTATGTAGTTTTTGGTTGACTTCCTCATCACTAGAATTGTTGGTTTGATCCTGAAACCAAAAACAAAAGAGTAACACTTAAATAGTAAAAATAGCTTGGTCAGAGGCTCGACCAAGACAAGGTATCTAGGTTAGAAATTCAGATGGTGGGAATTCCGGGTAAGGGCGCTTTGAGAGTTGCGTTTCTTATACTTCGATCACTGATTCAATGATGTTCATTTTTATCTCCATAGCGTTGTTATAGAATGCAATGACTTTTGTACACTCATGCTTCCCTCATTTATCAAATTACCTAGTGGGTGCTCCCTCTCCAGACAATCTTAACCCAAAAATACCTTACTGGCTAAAAGATTTACTGTTTTGGCTGCTGGCTTGATTAGATTGAAATCGTCCTCAATGACTTATAGGAAGACAACACCTAACTCAAGTTTACCTCACAATTAAGGTCATCGGTTGTCAATTGGGTTTGAGTTATATCATTCATTTTCTCTAGCCTATAACGAGGTCTAGTTGCCTACTTGGCCTATCCGGTTTCACTCGTCCCCTTCTAGGTTGACTGCAACTCCCAAGCTAAAATCTAAGAGTGGTCAATTCTAAATTTCAATAGGTGAGCGATTTGTTAAACTAGAAAATAAATGATTGTGGAGGTAAAAACTAATAACAATACTTAGATCTCACGAAGCATAAGAAACATGACTCAATCAGCTCTTACAAAGAATGATTGTTTAGCCAGACATGCTCATGAAAGAAAACGATTTTGTTATTTGCATAAAAGAAGTTAAATCTGTAAATTTCAAACTAGAAAGTTACAGGGCAAAATCTCAATGACTGTCTGTGTGAAAGAAAAAAAGAGCATCCCCTTCTAAAAGGGTTTTTAACAGCTTATAAACTTCTTTGTTTGGCCGATCGTGATGGATGGGTCCGGCGGTGGTGTGGTCGGCGACGATGAGATTTTCTCTGGTGACTCCAGTGGGTGAGGCGGCTGGGTTTTCTAGAGCGACGTTGACTGGCGATTGTTTGGAGCGTCGAAGCCAGATGTTGCCGTGGTTGGGGCGGCTGGTGGGCGAGGAAGACGCACCGGCGATGGAGCGGGGGGGGGGGGGGCGGGGGGGCGGTGAAGAAGTTGACCTAAGATCTTTGTGGTTTTTTGGGTTTAGGTGTTGGGCTGCTAGAGAGTAGCTTGGGCTTGGGCTTAGGCTTGAGTGAGGTTTGCGTGTTTTTGGTTCAAATTGTTATTTGGGACCATTTTCGGGTATTAGTTGCGATGTAATACGTGTAGTATGTTCGAGGGGAGTGACGTGTGAGTCGTTGTCTCTGTCGGTTTAGCTAGCTGTGTTGGTTCGTGTCTCGTGTACTTGGTTCGTGTTCTCTATGGTCATATTTCATGACCCTATTTATATATCTCTGCCTATTTAAAAAAAAAAGACTTCACTCTTCTTAGTCCTACTCTATCTCTTTCAAAATTAAAAGATAAGGATAAAGTAAAAATTACAAATCCAAATAATTGTTTGATTCGAAAACTCAAAATATTGTTCTAAGAGAGAGATCCAGTTAAAAATTCTTGCTGAAAATCTTCAACGCTGCAGATCCCTCAAATCCCGTTCTCTAATTGCAACCGCTAGCTCACCTCCTTTTGGTTTACCCAAAGTCTCCCGTTGTAATCTATCTCTTTCGTGACTGTCTTGGTCAAGCCCGCGACTAAGACAACATCGAATGTTTGATTTCACGCTCCACATGTAGCCTTTTCTTTTTGGTCAACCTCCAAATAATTTCTGCAAAAATAGAGAAAATTCATAAAAATTAATAACTTTAATGTCTAATTTACAAATAATTAGACAATAAAAGTATGAAAAATTAATGCTCAGCTCATCTCCGCGCAAATTGGAATGAGGCTCAAACGTTAAAAATATTTAAAAACCATAAAATCATGTTCATAATTGGTATCATAACCGGGTATATGAGCAGCAACGTTAGGAGATTCAAAAAGCTTTAAAACCAGGTTATATGAAATTTATTATGTTGAAAATCTCACTCTTTTAATGTCCAAATTAAAACAGAAACGTAGACTTAAATTCTTTTGAAACCTTGAGTACAATTATAATTATAATAATTATTACTCCATCCTTCCGGATTCTTACTGTTTATAATACTTGTCATTTTATCTTTTTCGAAGCATATATTTTGTGTAAATGACAATTTTTTTAATGCATCAACCCAATTTAATGATGGTGTGGTAATTTGAGTGAAAATTAGGAGTAAAAATGAAATAATGTAGAATAAAATAAAATCAAAAATCATTATCTTACGAATTTTTACTATTCTAAAACGACGTTTATTCAAAGAATGAGGGAGTAATATTATTTTAATGTTGATGTGGCAAAGGAGGTTCTTATGACCTCACCCACCGTCGTAGGAATCCTCAACAAGAAAAAGAAAGGAAGGAAGAAAGAAACAAAGTAGTAGATCTTAAAGGCCCTGACATGGTATTAAAGGCCAATCTTTTTCACCCTTCTCTTTTTCTCTCCCTATATAAACCGCTATTTACGTTCTATATACTTCTTCCTAATTTTATTAACTGTCGATTTGATTTTGGGCACGTATGTTGAGAAGGTCGAATGACTCACTGTTTAAGACAATTTTACCTCTTACTTTTCTCGAACGTACGAACATTTTTAACATACCTTCGAGAAAAAGTAAGGGCAAAATATCAGGTGTTTTTGCAGGTCTTACATGGAATTCATGGGCTTCTCCATTGTAGCATATACTATATATGGGATCTGATTTATTCAAGAAGTACCTGGCAGCCTGCCAGATTTGGGCCTGAAACTGTGGTCCGCACTTGGATGTACCATCTTCGGGCCTAGGCCCAACAGTTTCGCTACTAAGCTTTGGACTAGAATGAAAACCCAATCTGAAAATTGGGTGACAGAAGAAGGAAGAATTGCACAAGTAAATCTACCTTTTTGGACATGCAAGAGAAATATTGTATTAATTCCTTAATACTCTTGTCTTAGTGGAACTGTTTTAATTTTTTTCTTTCAAGAAATTTCCAATATAATGTTGAAGTTATTTGATATTAAACAATTAAATTTTTATTTTGATTATTTTATTTTTAATTTAAAAAGTAATACTCCTTCTTTTTAATATTACTTTTCTACAGTAATTGCAATTAATTGTTCTTTTAATTCGGGTTATAAATTTATTGTTATTTTTTTATATAACAAAATATGTGCAGTATTATAAAAACCAATAATTTATGTTGTTAAAAAGAAGAAAAAAACATAATTTATTAAGTTGTTGTTTATTATTATATTTATTAATTAGTTATTTTTAATTTTTTAAATTTTGTATCTTTTATTAAGAAATTAATTTAATCAAGAATACGAAAATAATGATAACTACTTTTTAGAGAATTCTAATGAAACAAATGAATTAAAAATCCATATTTAAAAAAAAAACTATAATTTGTCTAAAATAATGTTCCCAACACAAACCTCTATTAATATTGCTTCACCATTAAATCATTCATAGAAACCAAAATATACCAAACAGCCTTTCAATCACTTTGTTCTTTACATTTTTCTCTTATCAATTTCACTCAATCTGCATTAGCACACTTACAACTCTAACATGTAAATTTCAACATCATTTTTTCCGGTTTCGCGAATCGATCACGAAATATTAAGGGAGAAATTTAGAGAACAAAGAGGTTAAAGGATTTTGCGATAAATTCTTGTGGATATGTTTTTAATAAAGTTTCCGAGAGTTGAGATCATTTTCATCATTGTTCTTATTGTTGCTACCCGATTTTGGATTTTAAATTTTTCACTTTTCGCATTTCTATCATCAATTTTCCAAAAAAATCGTACTTCCGTTTATTTTTCTCCATCCGATGTTTATTTTCACGTAATGTCATTTAAATTTTATTTCATCTATTTTTCGTATTTTTATTACTTTTCCCGTTCGAACTCGTATCAGTTCCGAGTAAAATTCTCGAAACCAAGAGTCGGACAATTTCACTCTTTAGCTACTTAGTTTTTATTATTATTTTAACTTGCATCATTTTATTGCATTTCACTCAATTTATATTTTTACTAATTTTTACGTTCGAACCTTTATCGCTTACAAGCAAGTTTTTTTTTTATCGAATTATATAGCGAACTTTCCGTCAAGTGTACTAATAACTTTGTTTTATTTTGTTCTATATTCTAGCAATTTTGGTTGGAGGCTTTAGCAAAATTTCTTGTATCGAAAGCTCGAGACAAAAATAATTCGCTCCTCCTGCAAAATTGGACCAGACGTGGCCTCTCTCGATTCTTCCAACCGCCTTACTGTTCAAGCCTCATCTTCCACTCCATTAAATAATGGCCAAAGCCACAAATTGAAAAAAAAAAGGGAGAGAGAGAGAGAGAGAGAGAGAGAGAGAGAGAGGGGGAGGAGAGAGATCCGATCAGCCATGATCCATCGCCGCCGTGCTGCTGCAGCCCTGCCTCACTGCTGTTATCACCTGCTGCTGTCGTCGGAGTCGCCGTGAGTCGCCGCTGCTCACCGCAACCTCGTTGCTGTCGCCGGAGCCGCTCGCTGCCTTGCGTCACCGGGGCCGCTCGCTGCCTTGCGTTGCAGCTACTCGCCGCTACCTCACTGCTGTCCTCGCCTGACCGCTGCCTTGCTCGACGCTGCTGCTGTTCTGCCGCTGCTCCGTCACCGCTGCTGTTTGGCTGCTGCCCGGTTGCCGCCGTCGTTGATGCTTGACGCCGCAGCTGCGTGCTGTCCCGCTTGCCCAAGGAGGAAGAAGAGGACGAGTTGGGAGAGAAAGGAAGAAGAAGGCTTGGGCTGGTCATCATTTTAATTAATTATGGGCTTGCCTTGCCAAGCCCAAACGGGAAAGGAAGAAGGAGAAATGGGCTTGGCTTGTGCCAAGCCCAAACACAAGGGAAAAGGGCTTTGCAGCTAATGGGCCCAACTGATGGGTCCAATTTCTAGGCCCAGTGGGCCTAGTCCAATTATTCAGTCCATCGCATTTGTTTATTTTTCGTACCGATCTTTTATCTGCCGGTACTATTTATTTATTTTCGCACTCTCACTATTTATTTATTTTTCACACTCGCACTACTTATTTATTTTTCGCCATCACACGCCTGTTGATGCGAATCCACGCATCCAGGTGCCTTTACCGCCAGCTGGGCTTATGACTCGAGCCAGAGCTCAAAAGCTTCAAGACCGATTGTCATCTCTCATTCACAAGGAGCTGGAGTCGGAGATGACAAGTGAGAAAGCTGCACTTAGGGAGAAGACGACGAGAGTAGTGAATCTTCTCACCTTCAGCTTGACCGATGTTGATTCTGCTAGAAACGGCACTTGACCGTTTCACCCAAACGGCATCTGTCCGTTTTACTCAAAACGGCACTTGCCCGTTTTGATCAAAACGGCACTTGTCCGTTTCACTTAGCCGTTGCCGATTCTAGCATCTGTCGCGCTTGCCGATTGCTATACCCGTTCCATGTTCACACCTGTCTGCTCTTGATGATAACGGCTCCTGTCCGTTTCGCCTGGAGTTGACGCGCGTTGACTATTTTAGCAAGGCTGCGCCTTTCTATTTAATTTAGCTTAATTAATTAAATAGACACTTTAATTAATTAGTTAAGTGTTTTACTTTATTTATTATTCCTTTTATGGAATTAGGGTTTGCTTGTAACCTATATAAGGAGCCGCTTGGCCTCCTTAGAAACTTGGCTGTTATTTGATAAATTGAGATATTCTCTTCAATCTCCGCCCCTTGTTCAAGTCGGTTGAACCTTGTTCTTCTTGAGTCCGCAATACTTAAGTCGTATACAAGTAAATCTTGGAATTGCATTATTGTGTCGTTTATCTTAGTGTGATTCTCACATCGTTGAGTCTAGTCCTAAGAATCCGATTCAAGATCCTTGACTTGAAATCGATTAGGGCTCTTAGCACAGGTTAGCTAAGTGGTCTAAGCTCATACTTGTTGAGTTACCTATCAGTTCTATCTATTCCGCAGGAAATCCGTCTTTGAACAACGATCAAAATTGGTGCTACGCATCCTAAGGAGCCAGGATCGTATCAGTTGGTAGCGGAGCTTAAGGCGTTCAAAGATTGGTAAGTATCTTATCTTGTTTCCAGTTTTCATTGCTGAAATCGGTGTGTTCTTCAACTCCATTCAAAACCGATTTCTTTGCTTTGCTGGGTTGGTATATGTGCAATTTGTCTGTCAAGTCGAAATTGTATTTATATACATAGCTATTGAAGTCCAAATTTGGTGAGAAAGGTCTCGTTGGAAAGCTACACCTGTTAGGTTTCTGAATCAAAAACAATCAAGCGATTCGGATACCGGAATCAAAAGCTATAGTCGATTTACTAAATTGTGTTTGCTGCCAAATCCTGCACAATTTTCAGTTGTCGAAATTGAATTTATATATATAGCTACTGCAGTTTCTTTTGAGTGAATAGGAACCCGTAGGGAAGGTGTGTTTGTTGGGCTTCCGAATCAAAAAGAATCAATCGATTCGGGGTTTAGAGTAAAAAGTTCTGATCAAAACACTAAATTGTGTTTTGCTGTCAAAAAAAAAAAAAAAAAAAAAAGAAAAGAAAAGAAAGAAAGAAAAAGACAAAACAGCAACTTCAAAAGAATCAAGAGAAGGTTGCATTAGGTCAAATACAAAAAAAAAAGAAAAAAGAAAAACATATATCAGAATTGGAGATTAACTTTATTTGAGTTGTTTCGAGTCGAATAGAGCTTTTCTTGATTCCTTAATTTTGTCTTCTACTCCACTTGTTATTTGTTTAATTGATTGCTCTTGCGATTAATCAAATACCAAGTATCAACGATTGTTTTGAAGCTAGTTGTCCTTGAGAGTCTTCTTGGAAGCTTTTATTGAATTCTTGAGTCTCACTGACACTTGAACATTGCAGGATTTTGAGAAGAATTTTGTGAGATTATTAGAGTGTTTAAACACGAGAGTAAACACGTGAGGGAGCGCTAGGTTAGTGCAATTTTACGTTTTCTTTTGTGTTGTGAATTTCAGGAAAACTTATAGATGGCTCAGGAAGGAGTACAGCCCGATCTGTCGGCCATGTTGGCTAACATAACGGAACAGCTCCGAACCATGACTGAACGACAATTAACTGCCGATGCCAGAATGGCTCGGGTGGAAGCGTTAGCCACCATAAACCCGGTCCATAGAGCAGCGGAAGATCTACATGACGGGCATATGACCGAACTGTCCGAAGAGGATGACGTCGCTCGTCGACCACAAAATGTGAATCGGCAGCGTGATCTTGCCCGAGTTCCTCCCAGGCGAATTGCTAGGCGTGGGCCACAAGTCCCACAGCCTGATCTGGACGGCGAACCTGACGGGGGAGAAGGATGGATCTATGCTCGGGACGGACCGAGAAGGGAGAGAAGGGATGATCGGGGTGGTAGAAGAGATCGGGACGAGGACCGATTGGATGCCAATCTCAACAGCATCAAAATGAAAATACCTCCGTTTGAGGGTACTGACGACCCTGATGCTTTCCTGACTTGGGAACGGAAAGTCGATGCTATTTTCCTATGCCACAATTATTCGGAGGGTAAGAAGGTTCAGTTAGCAGCAGTAGAATTCGGTGGGTATGCTAGTCATTGGTGGGAGCAGCTCAACCTGAAGAGAGCCGCCGTTTATGCTGGTCTGATTACTGACTGGGGTGAAATGAAACAGGCGATGAGGCAACGATTTGTCCCTGCCCACTTTCACCGTGAGCTTCATCCACGGCTTCAAACCTTGAAGCAAGGCAGCAAAGGAGTTGGTGCCTACTTTAATGAGATGGAGATTGCTTTAGCTCAAGCAAAGATTACTGAGGAACCTGAGGTAACAATGGCGCGGTTTATTGCGGGTTTGAATGCAGAGATTGCCGACGCCCTGGAGCTGACACAATACAATACTCTTGAGGAGATGCTTCACATGGCACAAAAGATTGAGAAGCATCGAAAAGCTAAGAGTTTCTCTAAGTCTACTGGGTCGACACCTTGGAAGAAGCCATCTTGGAATAAGGAAGATAGAACGACTTCTACCGTTCCAAAGACCCCCGCCAGTGCCGTTATCCCTTCCAAAACGGCTACTACCAAACCTTACACTCCACCTGTAGATCGGCCAGCCACTAGAGAAATTGTTTGCTTCAAATGCAACGGCCGAGGACACAAGAAATCGGAGTGTCCGAATAAGAGGGTTTTCATCATCAGGCCGAATGGAGAGGAAGAATCGGATGATGAGCAGGAGGAATCGGACCCTGAGGAAGATGGTCAGGCCGATTTGGCTGATGACTGTCAGAGAGGTGAGCAGGTTCGGTTGCTTGTAATCCGACGGAACCTGAACATCCAATCCACCGAAGAAGTGTGTGATGAGGAGCAACGCACCAATCTGTTCCATACCCGAGGTGTAATTGATAACAAGGGTTGCTCCATTATTATTGATAACGGAAGCTGCACGAACTGTGCCAGTGCGCTGATGGTTTATAAGCTGCAATTGCCGACGATAAAGCATCCGAACCCGTATCGTCTACACTGGATGACGGACGATAACGGTATTAAGGTGACCAAACAGGTACTTGTTAAGTTTCGTATCGGCAAATACCAAGATGAGGTTCTCTGTGATGTTGTGCCGATGCAGGCAAGCCATATCCTTCTTGGACGACCATGGCAGTTTGATCGAGAAGCGAATCATGATGGAAAGAGAAACCTCTACAAGTTGGTTAAGGATGGCCAGAAATTCACCTTGGCACCGTTAACACAAGCTGAAGTGTTTGAGGATCAGCAATGGCTTGCTAAGTCACATGCTGAATATGAAATTGCAAAACAGCTTGCGAGAGAAAAAGAAGGTTTGAGTGTGAAAAATAAAGAGGGAAACACCGAGAGTGTGAGCCTCAAACATTCACATGAAAACAGCAAGCATGCAGAGGGCGAGTGTAAACATTCGCATGAAAACAACAAGCATGCAGAGGGAGAGTGTAAACATTCGCACGAAAAGAGTAAGCGTGCTGAGGGTGGCATTGAGAGAAAAGGAGAGGTCAATAAAAAGAAATTGAGCGTATATGCCAAGGGAAGCGATGTGAGGAGAGCACTGATTTCTCATAACAACTGTTTTGACGCAAGCCGTCCTCTTCTCCTAATCCATTTTCGCTCTTATTGTTTAACCTCCACTGGAACGGAACGGCCACATACCGTTCTGATTCATATTTCTTCTCTCTTACAGGAATTTGATGACGTACTGCCCGAAGAAATGCCACCTGGCTTGCCTCCACTCCATGGCATAGAACATCAGATCGACTTTGTTCCTGGATCGGCAATTCCACATCGGCCAGCTTACCGATCCAATCCAGAGGAGACCAAGGAACTGCAACGGCAAGTGGACGATTTGCTTGCGCGTGGGTATGTTCGGGAGAGCCTGTCGCCATGTGCCGTTCCAGTCATTCTAGTTCCAAAGAAGGATGGATCTTGGCGCATGTGTGTTGATTGTCGAGCAGTCAACAAAATCACTGTAAAGTATCGCCATCCCATCCCTCGATTGGATGATATGTTAGATGAATTAAGTGGTAGTAGAGTATTTTCTAAAATTGATTTAATGAGTGGCTACCACCAAATTCGCATGAAAGAAGGGGATGAATGGAAAACTGCTTTTAAAACTAAGTATGGTTTATATGAATGGATGGTTATGCCGTTTGGCTTGACTAATGCTCCTAGCACCTTTATGAGGTTAATGAACCATGTACTTCGGCACTTAATTGGCAAATTTGTTGTAGTTTATTTTGATGATATCTTAATCTATAGCAAAACATTTGATGAGCATGTTTTCCATCTTAGGGAAGTTTTTCTAACACTTCGTAAGCAGAACTTATATGCTAAACCTAGTAAGTGTTCCTTTGCAATGGAACAAGTTGGTTTTCTTGGTTTCATTGTGAGCGCAGATGGCGTTAAAGTGGACGAAGAGAAGATCCGTGCGATTCGGGAATGGCCAACGCCGAAGGCCGTTACCGATGTGAGATCGTTCCATGGATTGGCGAGCTTCTATCGGCGTTTTGTAAAGGATTTTAGCACCATTGTTGTGCCGTTGAATGATTTAACTAAAAAGAATGTTACTTTCAGGTGGGAACAACAGCAGGAGGAGGCGTTTGATACCCTCAAGGAACGGCTGTGTGCCGCTCCCGTGCTAGCTTTGCCCGATTTCAACAAAGCGTTTGAGATAGAGTGTGACGTCAGCGGCTTAGGCATCGGTGCCGTTCTGATGCAGGAGAAACGGCCGATTGCCTTCTTCAGTGAGAAACTCAAGGATGCTCAACTCCGATATCCGACCTATGACAAGGAGTTCTATGCCCTTGTCCGAGCATTGGAGACATGGCAACACTACCTGATGCCGCGAGAGTTCATCATCCACACTGACCATTTGAGCTTGAAGTACCTCAAAGGACAAGGGAAGCTCAATCGGCGACATGCCGTTTGGATGGAGTTTATTGAGGCTTTCCCTTATCACATTCAGTACAAGCAAGGTAAAGAGAATGTTGTTGCTGATGCGTTGTCACGCAGGTATGCATTAATTACTTCTCTTAATGCCAAGTTGCTTGGGTTTTCACATATTATAGAACTCTATGCTGCCGATTCTAATTTTGGTGATATCTATACGCATGGCGTTTCTATTTCTGGTTCTAAATTCTTTAAGCAAGTGGGATATTTATTTAAGGGAAAACAATTGTGCATCCCTCATTGTTCTCTTCGTGAATTACTTGTGCATGAAGCCCATAGTGGTGGTCTGACGGGTCACTTTGGCGTGACTAAAACTTTAGATGTCTTGCATGATCATTTTTATTGGCCTCACATGAAACGCGATGTAGTCCGCATAATTGCTAGGTGTTTGACTTGTCGTAGAGCCAAATCTAAATCTGCTGGCCATGGCGAATACATGCCGTTACCTGTTCCTTCTCATCCTTGGACCGATCTATCCATGGATTTTGTTGTGGGGCTGCATCGGTCTAAGAATGGAAAGGATAGTGTCTTTGTTGTGGTGGATAGATTTTCGAAGATGTCCCACTTTATTGCCTGTTCGACTACTTGTGATGCTACTCAGATTGCTGATTTATTCTTTCGTGAAATAGTCCGTTTGCATGGTGTTCCTTTGACTATTGTGAGTGATAGGGATACTAAGCTTCTTAGTCATTTTTGGCGTGTCTTGTGGAAGAAGCCTGGTACTAAATTGTTGTATTCTACTTCTTATCACCCACAAACGGATGGTCAGACAGAGGTTGTGAATCGTACTCTTGGTTCACTTTTACGCACGTTAGTTCGTAAGCATGTGTCTACTTGGGTTGATCATTTACCGTTTATTGAATTTGCTTACAACCGTGCTGTTCATTCAACTACTCATTACTCACCGTTTGAACTTGTGTATGGATTTAATCCTAGAACTATTTTGGATTTAACTCCTTTACCTTTGAGTGATGTTGTAAGTTTAGATGGTGCACAGAAGGCTGATTTTGTCAAGCAATTACATGCTACGGCAAAACAGAACATTGAGCGAATGAATGAGAAGCTTATGCAGAAACGGAACGATGGCCGACGACTAGTGACGTTCCAGGTGGGCGATTGGGTCTGGTTGCATATGCGCAAGGAGCGTTTTCCTGACCAACGCCGCGGCAAGCTATCTCCTAGAGGGGACGGACCGTTCCAGATTGTTGAGAAGATCAACAACAACGCCTATAAACTGGCGTTGCCGAGTGAGTACGGTGCCGTTAGCTCTACTTTCAATGTTTCTGACTTAGTTTTGTTTGATGCAGATGACGAATATGGACTTGCTGCTGATGCCGATTCGGATTCGAGGGCGAATCCTTCTAAAGGGGGAGGGAATGATGCGAATCCACGCATCCAGGTGCCTTTACCGCCAGCTGGGCCTATGACTCGAGCCAGAGCTCAAAAGCTTCAAGACCGATTGTCATCTCTCATTCACAAGGAGCTGGAGTCGGAGATGACAAGTGAGAAAGCTGCACTTAGGGAGAAGACGACGAGAGTAGTGAATCTTCTCACCTTCAGCTTGACCGATGTTGATTCTGCTAGAAACGGCACTTGACCGTTTCACCCAAACGACATCTGTCCGTTTTACTCAAAACGGCACTTGCCCGTTTTGATCAAAACGGCACTTGTCCGTTTCACTTAGCCGTTGCCGATTCTAGCATCTGTCGCGCTTGCCGATTGCTATACCCGTTCCATGTTCACACCTGTCTGCTCTTGATGATAACGGCTCCTGTCCGTTTCGCCTGGAGTTGACGCGCGTTGACTATTTTAGCAAGGCTGCGCCTTTCTATTTAATTTAGCTTAATTAATTAAATAGACACTTTAATTAATTAGTTAAGTGTTTTACTTTATTTATTATTCCTTTTATGGAATTAGGGTTTGCTTGTAACCTATATAAGGAGCCGCTTGGCCTCCTTAGAAACTTGGCTGTTATTTGATAAATTGAGATATTCTCTTCAATCTCCGCCCCTTGTTCAAGTCGGTTGAACCTTGTTCTTCTTGAGTCCGCAATACTTAAGTCGTATACAAGTAAATCTTGGAATTGCATTATTGTGTCGTTTATCTTAGTGTGATTCTCACATCGTTGAGTCTAGTCCTAAGAATCCGATTCAAGATCCTTGACTTGAAATCGATTAGGGCTCTTAGCACAGGTTAGCTAAGTGGTCTAAGCTCGTACTTGTTGAGTTACCTATCAGTTCTATCTATTCCGCAGGAAATCCGTCTTTGAACAACGATCAAAATTGGTGCTACGCATCCTAAGGAGCCAGGATCGTATCACCTGTGCTGTTTATTTATTTTTCTATACTTGTACTATTTATTTATTTTGCTGCACTTGTACTGTTGATTTATTTTTCCGCACTTATACTGTTTATTTATTTTTCGCATGCTTGTATTGTTTATTTTATCTCTTATATGCTTGTATGCTCGTTTATTTTCACCCGCTATGCATGTCTAGATAATTGTTCATCTAAAGTAATTAATTATTTTTGCTCGCGTGCAGCAATCGTCAAATATTTAATCGTTCAAAGTTATCCTCTTCTCGTGCCGATAACTCTGATAAAAAAAAGGGGGAAAATCGTCCGTACCCCTTTATCAAGTAAACATTTCTTCCCTTTTATTTATTCACATTTTTTCATATTTACGCTCGATATTTAGAATTATTAGAATTTAATCCATTGGGCATGATCACATAGTTTATGACTTTTTTTGTTTTGTTCCGTAAACATAATAAAACACCTCCTTCTCCGGTAACCTTCTTAGGATGTGACTCGGGTGCCTAACACCTTCCCGAGTCCATAATACGACCCTGAACCACTATTCTCGGGTTCAGACCCACTCTGCCTTAGCATTTTATTTTTCTCTGCCATGACTTTAGGTTCCCTACACTTAGAAAAAATAGGGTGGCGACTTCATTGCATTATGTGAGATGAGTCCGATTTTATCTCACATTCTCGTCCCAAACCTGCGTCGCATTAGGATAAAACCCATAAAAGGGGGTGCGACAGTTTGGCGACTTCACTGGGGACACTCCAGGTCGGAGCCAGAATTATTTTTGAGGTGTTTGATTTTTTTCGATAAATCGTTGAATTTGTTTCATATGATTTTTATAATTGATATGATAAATTGTTGTATTATCACATGATTTTTTATGCATGATTATTGTTTTTATTTGTTAATAAATTGCTCACATGATTCGTTGTTAATTGCTTTGATAAGCTGTCATCCATATGCATCTCACGCATAATGCCCTACCGCCGGGCCTTTTCCAAATAAGATTAGGAGGTTAGTAGTAAGGCCCTAGGACACGTGTCTTAAGGTAGTTTTCACGAACCCCAAACTCGGACTCAAACCCCTAAATGGGTGAATGCCTAGAACTTTTGATGGTTCGACAGGCAATCACGTATCCATTTACTGAGGGACCACTTCTATGGTATCGTCCAGGAGCCTTCCAGCCAGAATAGAAATAGAAATAGTTAGTGTCACCCCAGCATATGCATCATATTGAAATGCGTATATTGCGATTTTGTTTCACTTTTCCACTAATTTCTCAAAAATTTCCATTTACAACTGGTTTCTCAAAATTTTCACAAATAATTCCTCAAAATCTTCCCACGTTTTACAAATCATTTCTCAAAATTTTCACTTTTTTTACAAACTGATTTCGCAATTTCTCCACAATTAGAAATTGTTCTGCAAATTTTCCTTGTTTACAATTTTTCAACAAATTTTCGACATTGGAAATCTTTTTCTGTAAACTTTCCACACTGGCAATTTTTCGCAAAATCTTCATATTGGCAAATTTTTCTGTAGATTGGTCACATTTGTAAATTTTTCGCATTTTCTCCATGTTTGCAATTTTTTGCAATGTCTCCATGTTTGCCAATATTTTTCACAATTTTTCAATATCCATAAATTTTTTCGCAATCTTTCATATGTACAATTTTTCGCAATTTTTCATGCTTCCAAAACTTCTCTACAATTTTTCCACGTGTGTCAAGTGTTTTCGCAATTTTCCCACAATTTTTCTACTTGCAATGATTTCCACAATTTTTCCATGGTTGCAATTTTCTCCGCAATTCTCCCATGTTCGCAAGTAGTTCCGCATGTTTTTTTATGTTCGCGATTTTGTCATGTCTGCAATTTTTCCATATTTTACTCTTCTGATTTATTAAATCCTTATCTTAATTGTCGATTTGTTCAAAGTTTAGATGATACTAACTCATTTTTACAGAACCAAGGCTAGAAGGGAAGCTTCCCACATGAGACTTAAACAAAGGCGCTCTGTGGGATGCAACCCACGTAAACTGGGGGCAAGCAATTAGAATGACAATCAGCGAAGCGTCAGGGAGCCTTGACGTCTAAGAATCCAAATCATATTGGGAGTCCCTGCATAAAGCCTCACAAGAAAAGGGAGAGTTTAAAACCTATTGATTACGTTGTCCATTTTCTTAAATTGGTCTTCAATTCTACCCATTGTTTCTCCCTTATTTTTGCAGGAACTCGAATCATACCATGGTTACTTGCATAAGGCTCAGCAAGTTAAAGGAATCCTCCTCTTATCAACTCTTGAATGACCATCCTATGTGCCCTTACTGCCTTGCTGCGCGTATATCAGGGAGTCCATTATGCATTCTATCCCGGGGGGCAACATTATTGGAAACACCCCACTTTCATCCATTCCCCCTATTTTCATCCATTGCGGCGCCCCGCCTTGGTCTCAATCTACATTCCTATATGAATCTCCCTATGGGCATCAACGTCAGAGGGAGGTTTATATTCAGCAGCGCTTTGCGCCGACCTCAGCACTTTTGCTGCACACATACAGAGAAGTCCACTTACCTCTCTGCCTATTCAAATTTTGTATGAACATTCTGCATTCATTCCAACATTGGGGGCAACATTTTAGATTATTCATAGATTTTCGTGAGTGGTCATACCCTCACATTTGTCTGAAAAATTGCTAAAGCCGTTATGATTTGTTATAAACTGTGCATAGAATTCTTTGAATAAAATCCACACTACCCTCAAAATTTTCAAACCTTCCGTAGATTGAGCATGTTCAACATGTTATTGCGTCATGGATAACTTGTGCATCCAGTCAAAATTATATGACATGCATGATCTCGCCTGCTAGCTCTTATATCTGCAGTATGTTTAGATGTAAGCAATCACAAACACATCCCTGTGAGTATTTTGGGCCTTCACGCCATACTTCTTTCATGAGTGCAAATGCCTGACTAAATGCTAGTTAGATTTGCATAATATCCAGGGTACATGCACCATTAGACATGGGATAGCAATAAGATGACAGGGGACTTTGCTCTTTGCTTCTGCCTTTCTTTGGTCTTCTCATTCTTTTGTCTTCAAACACTTGCTTTTGCATTCTATTCGATCCCTTTCTAAGCCGCTTGTAAAATCTCTTGCATCCACTTGAACTCCCTAAATAATAAACAGTGCCCAACTGAGGTTGTTAGCTGAAGGTAAGGTGCACATCGAACTTGGGTTGCACAAGAGGGATTCCAAAATCTCCAAAGATTGCTGATGGTCAACGCCGAAAGAGGCCAAAAATCAAGACTTGAAGGCCCCCGCCAAAGACAAGACAAACTCGTACTTGCTTTTGCTTGAAAAAAAAAACAACCAAAAAAAAAACAAAAAAAGACAAAAAAAAAAGAAGAAAAAAAACAACAACAAAAAAAAAAAAAAACAACCAACACAAAGAAAAAAAGCAAACAAAAAAGAGAACAAAAGCAGAAGCAAGTGCAAAAGGGGCCCCAGGGTCAGCTCTAAAAAACTCCATAAAAAAAAATCGCCCTTGTGAGATCCAAGAACTTGGGCACAGTGCCCTCACGAGGATCAAGATGAAACATCTCCCGCGAAGATAAAAAAAAACTTGGGCATTTTGCTCTCAAAATGGTCTCAAAGCAATCAAGAGATCATCCTCAGCAAAGATCAAAAGAACTTGGGCACTTTGCCCTCAAAATGGTCTCAAAAAGGAAAAGAGATCAACCTCAATAGAAATTACAAAAATGGGGCACAGTACCCCCAAGACAAATAAGAAGGAGTGTCCCCATGAAGATTCAAGGACGAATACGCTTCGCTAACAATAAACAATGATCTCAAAAGGGAAAAGAGACCACCTCCAGAAAAGGTCGAAGAAGATGTGTGTTTTGCCTCTGGTTAGCAACCTCAGCTGTACGCTACTCCTTAAAACCCTATTTTCTTCTGCTAAACGACATTTTCCTTTCTAAACAGACTTCCTTTTGTCTATACACTTTATTTCCTTTCTCTTTCAAAGTCCTCTCGATTATATGAAGGCCATGCATGTGCATCTTCATTTGAAGTTTATTCACTCGGATTGACATTGCAAATCTGACTTGGTGCTATGTTTGTTGCATTTTTATGAGTGTAAACACGTAGCCCTATTTCTGAGTATGAGCGCAAACACCAGTATCCGGTGAGGATTGCTTACGCCTACATGTTGTGGGAAAGT
Organism: Viola odorata; assembly: GCA_963691705.1. Taxonomy (NCBI): domain Eukaryota; kingdom Viridiplantae; phylum Streptophyta; class Magnoliopsida; order Malpighiales; family Violaceae; genus Viola; species Viola odorata. The sequence continues at coordinate 49,423,850 of OY829543.1, read as the reverse complement.
CTTGTCCTTGAGGTCGTTATCTCCTAGGCAAGATGCAGATGTTTTTTTAGGCTTGTGTCAAGCATGCTTGTACGATGGAAACTGGATGACCTGTTCTCCAGAAATGCACAAACTTGTTGAACTTTCTCTTGATAGGGAAGTTGTTCTTATCAAATACTGGGGGCAAACTTTAGGGTAGTGTGGGAATACTTCCATCCACAACGTACTTGATTTGATCTCATTATTTTCCCATTTATCAATTGCTTTCTCTTTTCCATCCACTACTGCTCCGTGTATGTTTCCTCCCTATTTGCAGGATACAGGTATGCGTCAGTGGAATCTCACCCTGTGGTCAAACTCCACCATCACTTTGTGTGGCGGATCACGCTTCCCCACCGTCCAATCAACTGAATAGAGCACGTTACCACTCCACCTTTCAAATTAGTGTGGCGGTTCAAAACCCCACCTTTCAAATTTCGTGTGGCGCACCTTTCAAATTTTGTGTGGCGGTTCGAAACCCTACCTTCCAAAACTTCATGTGGCGGTTTCAAAACCCCACCTTTCAAGACTTCGTGTGGTGGTTCAAAACCCCACCTGTTAAAAAAAAAAAAAAAAGACCCCACCTTCTAAGTTTTGTGTGGCGACTTGGTCGTCCATTTCTCAGTCTTGTCATGCAGTGACTTGGTCACCCGTGTTATGGGGCGATGTGGTCGTCCACGTCTAGTTGTGTTGTGCGACGACATGGTCGTCCATATCCAGATCCATCTCCTTATCCGAGATCATCATCCGTCCTCACTATCAGAGCGACATCTTCCTCATTATCCGAGAGAAGACCATCTCATTATCCGAGATCATCATCGTCCTCACTATCAGAGTGACATCTTCCTCATTATCCGAGAGAAGACCATCTCACTATCCGAGATCATCATTGTCCTCACTATCAGAGTGACATCGTCCTTACTATCAGAGCGGCATCTTCCTCATTATCCGAGAGAAGACCATCTCGCTATCCGAGATCATCATCGTCCTCACTATCAGAGTGACATCGTCCTCACTATCAGAGTGACATCTTCCTCATTATCCGAGAGAAGACCATCTCATTATCCGAGATCATCATCGTCCTCACTGTCAGAGCGACATCTTCCTCATTATCCGAGAGAAGACCATCTCACTATCCGAGATCATCATCGTCCTCACTATCAGAGCGACATCTTCCTCATTATCCGAGAGAAGACCATCTCACTATCCGAGATCATCATCCGTCCTCACTATCAGAGCGACATCTTCCTCATTATCCGAGAGAAGACCATCTCACTATCCGAGATCATCATCCGTCCTCACTATCAGAGCGACATCATCCTCATTATACGAGAAGATCACACCTTTCCTCATTATCCGAGAAGGCCAAGATTTTCCTCAGCATCCAAAGCAAAACAACCATCAAAACTTTTTTGCATCACTCAGCGGCGGCCTACGAGTACGACCCTCGACGGCGCTGAGTTTACATTTTTCGCACTTTACTTTTCCGCACAAAGGTATGGACTGCGAGTGCTACCCTCGCCCTACCTGATCTACATTTCACCCCACTATCAGGGAAGTCTTCATTTACATTTCTGTCATTTGCATTTCTGTCATTTGCATTTCACCCCACTATCAGGGAAGTCTTCATTTATATTTCTGCCAATTTATGTTTCACCCCATTATCAGGGAAGTCAGCATCTACGTTTCACCCCATTATCAGGGAACATCATTTACATTTCCGCCATTTACTTTTCATCTAAAGTCATCATTTATATTTTCGCAATCTACTTTTCATCCCAAATCGTCATTTATATTCTTGCAATTTATTTTTCACCCCACTATCAGGGAAATTGTCATTTAATTTTGCTGTGATTTACTCTTTACCCCGCTATCAGGGAAATCGTCAATTTACATTCCTGTAACTTTCTTTCCTGCAAATTTATCTTCCTTCCTGCAAATTTACCTTCCTTCCTGCAAACTTACTTTCCTGCAAATTTACATTTCTGCAATTTACTCTTCACCCCATTATCAGGGAAATCATTTACTTTTTACCCATTATCAGGGAAATCATTTAGTTTTTACCTTGCTATCAGGGAAGTCATCACTTAAATTTTCGCCAATTTACATTTCATCCCATTATCAGGGAGTGCATTTACATTTTGCGTCTTTGCAAACCATTGCTGGGTTCGGGAGCAACCATCTTTACTGCTTATCAAAAATCTCGGTTACACCGAATTTTTGATAAGACAGTAAAGAGGGGGCAACTGTTGCTACCCGATTTTGGATTTTAAATTTTTCACTTTTCGTATTTCTATCATCAATTTTCCAAAAAAATCGTACTTCCGTTTATTTTTCTCCATCTGATGTTTATTTTCACGTCTAATGTCATTTAAATTTTATTTCATATATTTTTCGTATTTTTATCACTTTTCCCGTTCGAACTCGTATCGGTTTCGAGTAAAATTCTCGAAACCAAGAGTCGGACAATTTCACTCTTTAGCTACTTAGTTTTTATTATTATTTTAACTTGCATCATTTTATTGCATTTCACTCAATTTATATTTTTACTAATTTTTACGTTCGAACCTTTATCGCTTACAAGCAAGTTTTTTTTTTATCGAACTATATAGCGAACTTTCCGTCACTCACTGTGTACTAATAACTTTGTTTTATTTTGTTCTATATTCTAGCAATTTTGGTTGGAGGCTTTAGCAAAATTTCTTGTATCGAAAGCTCGAGACAAAAATAATTCGCTCGTATGCATTAATTTGCATTAATGCACTCCTGCAAAATTGGACCAGACGTGGCCTCTCTCGATTCTTCCAACCGCCTTACTGTTCAAGCCTCATCTTCCACTCCATTAAATAATGGCCAAAGCCACAAATTGAAAAAAAAAAGGGAGAGAGAGAGAGAGAGAGAGAGAGAGAGAGGGGGGGGGGGGGGAGGAGAGAGATCCGATCAGCCATGATCCATCGCCGCCGTGCTGCTGCAGCCCTGCCTCACTGCTGTTATCACCTGCTGCTGTCGTCGGAGTCGCCGTGAGTCGCCGCTGCTCACCGCAACCTCGTTGCTGTCGCCGGAGCCGCTCGCTGCCTTGCGTCACCGGGGCCGCTCGCTGCCTTGCGTTGCCGCTACTCGCCGCTACCTCACTGCTGTCCTCGCCTGACCGCTGCCTTGCTCGACGCTGCTGCTGTTCTGCCGCTGCTCCGTCACCGCTGCTGTTTGGCTGCTGCCCGGTTGCCGCCGTCGTTGATGCTTGACGCCGCAGCTGCGTGCTGTCCCGCTTGCCCAAGGAAGAAGAAGAGGACGAGTTGGGAGAGAAAGGAAGAAGAAGGCTTGGGCTGGTCATCATTTTAATTAATTATGGGCTTGCCTTGCCAAGCCCAAACGGGAAAGGAAGAAGGAGAAATGGGCTTGGCTTGTGCCAAGCCCAAACACAAGGGAAAAGGGCTTTGCAGCTAATGGGCCCAACTGATGGGTCCAATTTCTAGGCCCAGTGGGCCTAGTCCAATTATTCAGTCCATCGCATTTGTTTATTTTTCGTACCGATCTTTTATCTGCCTGTACTATTTATTTATTTTCGCACTCTCACTATTTATTTATTTTTCGCACTCGCACTACTTATTTATTTTTCGCCATCACACGCCTGTGCTGTTTATTTATTTTTCTATACTTGTACTGTTTATTTATTTTGTTGCACTTGTACTGTTGATTTATTTTTCCGCACTTGTACTGTTTATTTATTTTTCGCATGCTTGTATTGTTTATTTTATCTCTTATATGCTTGTATGCTTGTTTATTTTCACCCGCTATGCATGTCTAGATAATTGTTCATCTAAAGTAATTAATTATTTTCGCTCGCGTGCAGCAATCGTCAAATATTTAATCGTTCAAAGTTATCCTCTTCTCGTGCCGATAACTCTGATAAAAAAAGGGGGAAAATCGTCCGTACCCTTTTATCAAGTAAACATTTCTTCCCTTTTATTTATTCACGTTTTTTCATATTTACGCTCGATATTTAGAATTATTAGAATTTAATCCATTGGGCATGATCACATAGTTTATGACTTTTTTTGTTTTGTTCCGTAAACATAATAAAACACCTCCTTCTCCGATAATCTTCTTAGGATGTGACTCGGGTGCCTAACACCTTCCCGAGTCCATAATACGACCCCGAACTACTATTCTCGGGTTCAGACCCACTCTGCCTTAGCATTTTATTTTTCTCTGCCATGACTTTAGGTTCCCTACACCTAGAAAAAATAGGGTGGCGACTTCATTGCATTATGTGAGATGAGTCCGATTTTATCTCACATTCTCGTCCCAAACCCACGTCGCATTAGGATAAAACCCATAAAAGGGGGTGCGACACTTATTATTATTGTTCTCAACTTGATCTTTGCTTTTTCTTCTTGTGGTTCCATCTCCTTTTGCTCTTCTAGGATGATTGGACAAGAGGTTGAGTCGAGGATGCACTTGGAGGCTATCCTCATCTTCTTCAATACTTTGATATATAATTACCATATATGTAAGCAAATTATGGAAAATGATATCCATCCATCTGCTCCTTGTAAACAAAAGGTAATGGTATTATTTGGTTGTTAGAACGTAACTTTACCTGAAATGTAATTTCTATGAGAGTAATTCTGAGGAAAGTTATTTTTTTATTTAATTGATAATTATAAAATTATAAAATTATAAATATATAAAAAAGTAATGCCATAATTGTCAAAATTTATAAATTTCCTTTTAAGAACGAAAAAGTTGGATTCCTAATCACTTTTTTATTATTATTACTATATTTAAAAACTTGAGAATGTGCTAATGTAACTTGCCAAAACAAATTAAATACAATAAAGTTTAAAATATAACATTTTAAACCCATTTTCCTTTCACATTTAGAAAACCAAACAGAGCCTAAAAGTATCGAAAATTTATCATGTGTTGACTAGCAATATAATAATATACAAGTTCAATAGGTAATGACAAAATATAATAATAAGAAAAGGAAAAACATTGGTCTCCATACCGTAAACGCTAAACAATGAAGGAAACCGAGTCCACCATGATTATACCTAACCGGGTAGACTTAGGTACGAACACTTGTGTTTTCATAGGCGGTATGAAGTCCAAGTCCCATCTTCAAAGCTGGCCAAAACAACTTGGGGTATGTGCTTGAGTTTCCAACAGTCTTGGCCTCCCTTAGTAGGAACTATGTTGCTGATTAAATTGTTAGAAAGCTGTGCGAGTTGGAACCTTTGGAGATTGGTAAGATATTGGATGCCATTTGGTACTCTCTCCAACAATTCACAGCTCCTGAGATCCAACTCTTCCAAACAAGGCATTGCACCATCCTCCACTTCCATCCTTTTTAGTCCATGTAACCCTCTAACCCATAAAACCTTAAGTTTTCGAAACCCTCCTTCCCTAAAACACAATCTTTCCCCACCAAATGCTTCAGCAAGTAAAAGATGCACCAAATTTGGCAAAGATTGGATTGGTTTCAACACATTGTTCGTCAGCTGAGACTTCAATAAAAACAATCCTTTAAGATTATGGAGAGAAGAGATCCAATATGGTACCTTGTCTAAGGACCCATACAAGCCTAGTCTTTCAAGAAATTGAGGGGGTGAAGATATGTTCTGCAGTTCAATGGTTTCATCTCCAGCTTTCGATCCCACGAAAAGGCTCCTAAGGTTCGTGAGCTTTTCGATCGAGGAGCACAATTCCATCCCATCGTTTCTCTTCAACTCCACAATGCCTAACTTCCTCAACTGGTTTAATCTACCCAGCTCCTGAATGATACCATTCCCTTCACTTACTTGTATGTAACAAAGCTTTTGTAGATTCTGTAGACACCCCATTACTCCGAAGTTTGCTCTGAAACCACAAGTCTCAATGTCATGCTCCTCAGATGAGCGCCTGACGCTATACACCAAAAGATGACGAAGGCGGTGAAGGTTTGTAATGGTAGAAGGCAAACTTGTGACTTTTGTTCGTTTGAGATCTAATGTCTCCAAATTTTGGAGCCTCCCGATCGAAGTTGGGATCTTCCCCACTTCGGTATCTCTCAAGCTTAGATACCTCAAGTGATAGAGTTTCATAATCTCTTCTGGAAACATCTCAAGTTTTGCTCCTCTCATGTCCAGCGTAGTGAGTAGTCTAACCTGGTTGCCAAACAGCTTGAGAATGGTTGATTTTGGTAGAAAACTATCAGCCTCGAATACAACCAGCGATCGAAGTCCCGAGATGTGCTTCTTGGTGTTTACATTTTCCAAGCTGAAAGTACTTTTAATCGATAAGCGCCGGATTCGTTCACTCCATCTCCCATTCTGATGAACACCACCATTGTTGCCAATGTGCACAAAGTTTTGATCTTTGGATTTGGAGAGGATGATTTCTCGCAACAAGTCGTGGATTCGACATCCGCGGATTCTCCCATCTATGTCCACCCCACTAGCTTCAATTAAGCTTCTATCAAGAAGCTCATTGAGATAGCTAATGACAACTTCTTCAGGAGTCATTCCTTCTTTTCCTTCAACAAATCCTTCCGCGATCAACAACCGAACTAATCTCATCCACTCAACTTCATAATCTTCCGGGAACATACTTAAGTACAACATACATGATTTCAGGTAGTAAGGCAAACCAAAGTAGCTGAGTAACAATATCTTTTTCAAACTTTTCAGCTTGTTGCCCATCAGCTCACCGCCAAGATTTCGCCTCACCATATCCCATTCATCTATCTTACTCGTATCTTTCGTCGCCAACAAGCCACTGATGGCCACAATAGCAAGAGGCAGTCCCTCACACCGTTTCAGAATCCCATAACAGATTCCTTTCAGATGAGAAGGACATTCTTTCCCCTGAAATGTTTTGTTGCAGAACAGAGTCCAAGACTCTTCACAAGGCAAGGCTTTCAAATGGTAGACTCTACCTTTCGAAGCCGAGCAAGAAGTTGACGCTACTTCAAAGCTACGAGTCGTGAGCATCACTCTACTACCACAGTCACTTTGAGGCAGTGCATATTCAATTGCTTCCCACGCTGCTACCTCCCACAAGTCGTCGAAAACTATCAAGAAATTGTCCTTCTTGAGGCAATTCTTGACAATCACTTTCAGCTCAGAGATTGACATCCTCTCCATTCCAGCTGGCACTGCTTGTCGATTTTCTTCGTGGAGCTTGAGAATGCATTCTTTCAAGAGCTCCTTGATCTCGAACGAGGATGAAACAGTAATCCAGACACGGCCATGGAAGTGCTTCCTGACTCTAGCATCATCATAAACTTGTTTGACAAGGGTGGTTTTCCCCAAACCTCCCATCCCAACAACCGAAACAGTTTTGAATGGCAGATGATCACTTTCTGTTAGCCACTTGATCAGCTCCTTCTTGGGTGTTCCGATGCCAACAAGCTCACCTTCTTCGAGTAGGACTGCGTCTCCTCGCCGCTCGTGCCAGAGGTTGTCGTTTTCAGTTCCTACAGTAGCAGAGACTGAAACTTTATAGTATCTACGGTAGCTTTCGGAGGCGCAGGTAATCCTAGACTTGATGTCGAGTATTTTACAAGCAACTCTACGGTGATACTTCATGTTCCAGACGAAAGAGATGATTTTGGAGATGGAACCGTAGAAGATGCCACTGATTTGAGGAGTTGGTAGTAGAATTCGCAGGCTAAACTCATCAAGAACATCTTCAATGTCAAGAGCAATACACCTGACCTGTTTGACCCATATACGAAGTTGAGTATCACTTTCTGCCTTCTCCTCTGCAACTCTTAGAAACGCCCGCATGTGTTGCAATTCATCTCTGATGAACTCCACATCTCCACGAACACCTCCCAGACCCAGTAATATCTGCTCTTGCCCAAGAATTTCTCCAATCTTTTCTACCAAAAACGACACAACACACTCTGTCATCTTTGGTTAGTAATTCTCTTTCTTTCTTTTCTTCTTTTTATGGGTACAGACGACACTCAAGAGTGGTGTTCTGTTTTTGGTGAAAAACAGAGCAAGTACAGGATTGTTCCTCTTCTATATTTGGCTAAAACATATAATAGAAGATGTTGGTCGTTAGAAATTTAGACATTGACTTGGTTTGAGCCAACAACCTTGCATATGATTGGGCAATACTTCTAATGACCAATGCTCCAATGATCATTGTTATAATAATAATAGAATCACTAATTATTCTCACACTGGGTTGGTATAGTGTTACAAGCACCACGATCATTGTTAAATTTAAAAACTATTGGTTCATTCACATTGGATTAATCCATTAAAATATAAAGCGTTCTAAATATCAATCAATAAATAAAATATTATAAATTCTCTATAATTAATTTATACAGAGGTAGATTAAATTAAAATTTCAAATAAATTTAATTAGAATAATTTAGAACTCCAATTGGATTTTAGAAATTTCTCACTTGTGAAGTAGAAGGGAAGGGTGAAGAAAATTGGTAGCCTTGGACCATTTGTAAGTGGAAGACAAAAGAAAGCGTCAATTTCCATGGCAGCTTAACCTTATACTTCACTTATTTAGGAAAGACTAAATCAGCCAATGGACTTATAGTCACCAGTCACCAGTCATCACTGCTTGCTTTTACTTACGCTGCTGCTTTTCTTGTGGAAATTGTGTACGGGGAATCAACAGGTAGGGCTATGCCAAAAAAAATAAATATATATTTAAATTCGAAAATTCGAATCAAATTAATTGAGAATTAATCCGAAAAATTGGATACTCACACTATAAAAGAGCAAAAGGAATCAGATCCAAAACTGAATTGATTGAATACTAGGTACCCAATTTGGGAAAAAATGGATATCCAAATAAGCCTAATTGAATCAATTTGAATATAAATCAATTTAAACAGATGTGAAAAATCTTAAAAAAACTCAATGAAAAACTAAAATTTAATCCAAATTAAGAAAAAGAGAGGATAGGTGCAGTGTGCAGAGACTCAATCTAAGTTGTTCTAATAAATGGAGTTGATGTAAAGTAAGAAATATAAATTTTCAACAACTTATAGAATAGTTAAATTACTATAATCATATTTAATTTAAAAATAACTAATTAATTCATAGATGAATTCACTAAATTGAATATTTATATTTGTGATAATTAAATGGTATTTTAGATAGATTATTAATTAATATAATTACATCATTTAAATATATTTAATTTTTCTATAATAATTTGTGATTTGTGTATTAATGTGTTGTTGCTCCAATTAGGTTAGTGTACTGTGTACCGGTGCATGCAATAAAACATGCGTGGACAACTCAAGCGTGTTTCATGCTATCAACCGAGTCCGAACTTCTCTACTAGTTATGATTCATGTCTTTCTTAATCTTAGGTTTATGTCTTTTAGTGATTTTGAGTGGTTTTTTTCCATACCATTTTCTATTTTCTATTGTTCCTCTTTTTTTCCTCGAAGACTTGTGAGAAACTTTTTATATTCCTAATATAAAACTTTGAACCCTCTTTTTACAAACAAATAAATAAAACATGTGTGCATTGATGCCGACTTTATATTTTACAAAGTTTCGAAAGAAATTAAAATAAGATTTCCATTTGAATGTCAGTTTTCTAGTCAATATTTAACAGTTTTAACTCGTAATATGTTTTTTCCTTCGTTTATATTTCATGGGACCTCCACAAATCAATTAGTATGTAGAAAAAAAAACAGGGAAAACGATGTTCATCCATCATCTGGTCCTAAAGAAAAGGCAGGAAGTTTCATGGAAGACTAGGAAACTTGTCATGTTCATCACTAGATGGAAAAGCAGTCATTTCTTGCGTATGAAATTAAAGCTAATAATCAAAAAGAAAAAAGAAAAGTAAGAAAGAAAAATGCAACTACACCTTGATAATAATCATCAAGCTAAGTGACAAATTGTTAGTTGGTATAAAATTATAAGTGATTCGATACTTTGACTAACAGTTTATTGTTTTGACCGAGGGAAATACTTTTTGAGAATATTTTATTCCTATTTATTAATGAGCTAATTCGTTTAAAATATCACACGAAAAAAAAATATGTTGAATAACACGAAATCGACCTTATTTTTCTAATATTCATCTTAATTAAATTGCTGCAACATTAATGTCACGTATGAAAAAACTAAGGTACTTTTAAATCATGTAAAAGTTAAAAAATAAGGTTAATTGAGATTAACCTACCAACTTGAAGGTGTAATTTGAAATCTCTCAATTTCTTAACCATTAAAAAAGTATGTAGGTTGTAATTAAAAGTAGCATAAATAAATACTAATTAATTATTCATAAAAGGAAATAAAGATATAATTTTCCATACTAATTAATTTAATTAGTGATCCTTTCCTCTCTTTTTCCCCCTGATTCATCTTCTTCCTTTTTCCCACATACGAACGTAAAATAATTTTTATTTTCTTTTTGTGGTTGATTAGTTTTTACTATACCACTTTTAATCACAGTCGTCCATATTTTTTAATGTTCAAGATTTGGCTAGATGCACCTCCGGATCTAAGTAAATGCAGGCCGAGAACCATTAATTATCTATACTATATAAAAAAACACGAAAGGGCATATAATTACTATTATACCCTTAAATTATAAAAAAATTTAAGAGTGTAATAAACTTTTAATTTTTAAAATTACCTACCTATTAAAATTGAATAAATCTATTATTCAATCACTTATTTAATTAATTAACCTACCTATTAAAATTAAATAAATCTATTACTCAATCACTTATTTAATTAATTAACCTACCTACTAAACCCTAAACTACAAAGCATAGCCAACAAAATTACAAAACATGAGAAATTTCGAGAAGGGACAATTGAAACAAGCAAAGGAGAAAAGCCCAGAACGGAAAAATTATGTATAAAAAAAAACTTCCAAGCTGCATCTAATGGGTACGCAACAGCAGAGCAAAAGCTTCTAAAGTCAATAAAGAACCGATCATTATCAAGTTTGGAAGAAACCCTTCTACCAGCAGACCGATTAACCAAGAACTCGGAAAAACGAAGAAGGGAACTAGCTCGAACGAGAAATCAAAAAAATGAAAAAGGAAACTTGCTCGAACGAGGAGGTTGTCTTTGTCCTGCAATTGGATCTTCAACATCACAGTAATCTGTTTCTAACCATCACCACAAAATTTATTTTCGCAGTGAGCGTGGTTTTTCTAGTATCACCCTTAGCCTTCGATTTTGTATATTTATATTTAACTCTAATGTATTTTTTTTTTTTAAATAGGCTGATGATTTTATTAATTAGAAAGTCATGGGGAGCATGACAGCAAAGCACAAACAAAAGCAGCAGAAGCTGCTGCTACAAAGGACACGAAAACTGCAGAAAAGGATAAGCCCAAATCTGCAGCAAAAGCAGATCGATGAAACCTGCAGACACGGAATCAAAAGACAACTACCTTATTAGCTATCTAACCCGACCACTCGACTCCAACCACACAGGAGACATACACATCTGCATAGCAGAGTAAGGGAAATTTGGATCCCAACTCTTGATCCAACGTTGCCACGTCCCAAAAATCGCGTGCCAAGTACGAAAAGCGCAGGGAGCCACGTTATTAAACACTTTGTTGTTACGTTGAGCCCAGATATGCCACAGGACGACGTATATGAGCATCAACCACATTTGGTTGGCCTGCTTATTCCTCCAGTCAACCAGCCCGCTCCAACTCGTCCATAGGTCCTGGATATTCCTCGGCCTGCACCAATTCACGTCAGCCCACCTCAGTATGCCATCCCAGATCAGACTCGAGGCCTTGCAGTGCAGTAACAGGTGGTTGACGCATTCAACAGGACCTAAACACTGGGGACAGAGACTCTCCTCCTCTGTGATGATGTTGCGCCGCTTGAGGAAGTCCCTGGTAGTGATCCTCTCTTGCAAGGCTAACCACAGGAAGGTTTCCACTCGATGAGGAACCAACCGCTGCCAGCAAGAATTCAGGATTTCATTCGACTGACCTCTGAAAGTCATGTTCTCGATGCTGGTCGTGAGTGATCTCACAGAGAATTGCTTAGACGGTTTTAGGTCCCAAACAGAGGTGTCCTTTCCCCTACTGTTAGGAGTAGGCAGCAGCGCCAACAAATCTTGGACTTCCTCCGCTTCCCATTCAAATAAACCCCTACGCCAATTCCATTTCCAAACCCAACCATCTTCCCGCCAGCACCCAAATTCCGAAATCATGCCCTTTTTTAAACCCGTGAGGTGGTAGAGACGGGGGAAACGAAGAGCAAGTGGGGTCTGAAGCGCCCAAGTGTCCCACCAAAACATGAAGGTAGTACCATCTCCCACTGTGAGACGAAGGTGATCTGTCCACTGGTGGAACCGGTCTCCCCCTCTACCCCAGATCAACAAGATGTCCTTCCAAATCGGAGAAGGAGTTCCATGATCTTGCAGCCACATCCTGCCCACACTTGCGCACAAGTATTGGCTATGAACGATGTCAACCCAAAGTTTCTTTTCCCCTTTTAGAGCCCCCCAAATCCACTTGAAAAGCATCAACTCATTTTTCAAGCGTAAGTTAACCAAGCCTAAACCCCCCATCTCTTTTGGACGAGTAACCACGTCCCATTTAACCTTGGCGAGGCCGCACCCGCTATCTCCTTCACTCCACAAGAATTTCCGCATAACTTTCTCGCATTCCTGAACGGTCCCTGATATGATGCCTTTTTATGCATGTTTTTCCCTCTCTTTTAGGTCTAATTTCACACTTGATACTACTAATTTGGCTTGTTTTTCAACCACTTTGTAGATTTGGACTAAAGGGAGAAACTTGCTGAAAAGCGCGCCATTTGGATGCATTTTTGCTGATCTTACATCGTCGAGCCCTAGATGCAGTTTTGTCGTCGAGACCTACCGTCGGGACCTAGATGAGATCTTATGTCTAGGCCTAGACGAAGCACGTGCATGTTTCTTTCCGAATGACGCTTGGCCGAAGATGCTAAAAAGATTTTAGCGGGATTCCATGTGCAAATCATCCAGCTCATCAGAGAATATTCCTCTATACCATTTTGTCCCCTAGTGGGATTGTTAGGCTATATATAGAACCTTAACTTTAGGTTAAAAGGAGGCACTCTTTAGTATACTTATCATCTTTTTAGGGTTTTCAATCATTGTAGCCACCTCTCTAACATTGGGATTTGTTCTTCCCTTATTTTTCCAGAAATTGGAGACCCAAGCTCCAATTAGTTTTTAATCCAGATTTTCGTTTTCATCTGCACCTCTTTGCTGTTTATGTTGCTTTCTCCATCTATCTTGTGCATGATTTCCAGCATGAGTGGCTAAATCTCTTAGTCTTGGCAGGGGTGTTTTAAGGATTGCAAGAGGATAGTTGGGAGGTCAAAGTGTTCTTAAAACGTGTTCATTGTTGTATCCGCTTTCTTGCCATTTTATTGTCATTTCGTGTGAGATTTGTTGGTAGTTTGATCACCTATTTGCATGTTTCTCATGAATATTGTCATTTCCATGGTAATAACTAACGTGAGGCCATGGAATAGAGTAGGCACCTGGTCCAGAGTCATCATGTCGTTTGGTCCAATCTGGCTAGGGCAAGAAACCGGTTAGGGCAGACTTCTCAGTGTCTAGCCCTAGACGTGTCTTCTCTCCACTTCACGGGCCTGTGTGTATGACCCATAAGCGTACCTTGGGCACAGTGTCACGGCCACTCCCATAAGCGTACCTTGGGAGTGACTTCTCTTAAGAAGAGAAGTAGGGAATCTCCGTGAAAACAGGGTTCCTATAGCACGTCTATGGCGTGAACGCAGTCTATCCTTGCACCGATGACCGAATAGACCTCGACGCAATCCGCCGTCTACCCCTGCTAAGATTTCTCCTTTTATCTAATCTATTATCTTTACTTACTTTGCTATCATCTTTATTACACTTGTTAGTCTTTACCATTTTTATTGATATTCTCTTGCTTTATTTTCGTTCCCTTTTTATTTAATTATTTTGTTTGTCTATTATTACTTGTTATCTGCATCTTTATTCTCTGTCTCAACATCAACTGCCATCGTTGGTTAGATTCGTCTAGACCAACCAAAACCCCCCTTTTTGTGTTGCTTTTATGTCTGTTGCATTTTCATCCTCATCATACATTTAGGGCAAGATTAAATTTAGTCCTTCATTTTCCCTGTGGTTCGACCCTGACTTGCCGCTATATACATTAATTTGTGCATCTAGCCTATCAGGAACTTTATAAATATTCTACTACTTTTGACGCGCGTTTCGACGGCGCGTCAAATTTTGGCGCCGTTGCCGGGGATAGTGTTTACGGACTAATTTCTTTCTTTTACTTGTATGACCAGGAGATCTGCACCAGACCTTCTACCCCTCGACCACGAACTCACGAAGACAGAGAAAGAATTTCGGAGACAGGCCGGAGCAACCTCTAGAAGAGTAATTCCCCGTCCTGCCCTCGACAGTCAAACCTCTAGTCAGACTGGTCCCGACAATCATTTTCATCCTGACCTCGACAACCCAGCAGTTGTCTACCCCGAGATATTCACTATGGCAGATCGTCCTAATATCGACAATCCTCCGCAAACCATTGAGGACCTCAATGGTGCCCCTGAAACACCTAACACTTGTATCGTTTGGCCCACTGTTCCTCATGATTGGACGCTCAAGTCCGCAGTCATGCACCATCTACCCCTCTTCCGTGGCGTTCCAAAAGAAAATCCTCACCGCCATCTTTAGCAATTGCACTCTATTTGCGACGCCATGAAGCCAGCCAATGTCAGTATTGAGCACGCCAAACTCCGAGCCTTCATGTGGTCTTTGAAAGATGATGCCCTAGACTGGTTCTATGATCTACCCCCAAATTCCATCAATTCTTGGGCTGAAATGTCAAAATCCTTCACCGAAAAATATTACCCATCAGAAATGGCTAATGTAACTCGCAAGCAATTGGTGTCTATAGTCCAGAAGAAAGAAGAAGATTTTGGCCAGTATCATGAGTGCTACAAAAAGATGCAAGCTATGTGCCCCTCACACAACCTTACCGAGCACGCCCTCATCCAATATTTTTGTGAAGGTCTCAAAGCTCGTGACAAGGCATTGCTCAACGCCGCTGCTGGTGGTGCTATCACCAGACTCACACCTGCCGCCGCGAAGGCTACCATCGAGTTAATGGCAAGGAATTGCATACCCGAGGAAAGCCATCATCCAGGGCAAGATGCCCAAGTGGCCGCGATGCAGACCCAATTAACAGCTATAATGGGCATGCTTCAGAACATGGCCCCCGGACAGTCAGTTCAGGTCAAGACATGTCAAATTTGCAACATGCCTGATCATCCGACGGATGCGTGCCCTCATATCCCTGATGAGATCCAAAGTATCAACGCCATCGGTAATTACAATCAGGCCCCATATGGACAGAACTACAATCAGGTGTGGAGACCACCGAACTCCGGATGGGTCAGCCATCAACAAGCGTCTGGGCCGGGACAACCAATGCAGCACAATCAGTATATGAATCAGGCCCAGCCACCTTTCAACGCCCAAAACTTCAAGACTAGATCTAACCAGCCCAACAACCAACAGTCTTTTTATCAGCCCAATCAGGGCCAGACCTCCAATTCTTCTGCCCCACCGGTTGATGAGGTAGCTCACTGTAGGAACGCCATCACTGATCTACAAAAACAAATGAGCATCATGTCTGATCTACAAAAAAAAATGAGCATCATGGCCGCGGACATTGATAAGATCCAACCTCCTTTATGAGGGAAGTTTGAATCTATGTTGAAAGGAGGATCTAGCTTGGAGTTGTGACACAATGTAGATTGGAAGATGGAAGGAAATATGATGGAAGATGGAGTATAAGTGCAGCGGAATTAGAAGATATGAGAAAGGATGAATGGAAAGGTTTGTGTTTGGATTGGAGTTGGATGGATTGATGATGGTACACTTGATTGAACTCAGATTGAAAGCACAAAGGAACACTTGTTTATTACTTGAGAACACACTTGAATTACAGAAATGGAACAATCTTTAAATCACTCAAATACACACTTGGATCAAGCCTTGGTGATAGGCTAGAGGAGGAACTCTCTCTAGCTTTTCACTTGGCAATAATCTGAATAATAACTCTAGCTTAATGTCCTATATATAGGAAAGAAATACAATAAAATATCACAAGTGGGGAAGCATGGATGATAAGTAATTTCCCCTCCAAAGCAGTGGCAAAACGCTATGGCGTTTTGGCAAAACGCTATAGCGTTTTGCTACTGGAAAGTTCATACTTTCATCTGGCTCGCTGAAACTGCGAGCTAAAATGTCGACGCCCCATAACTTTCGATCCACCCATCCGATTGGCCTGAAACTTGTCCCAAATGAAAGCTAACATCTTGAAGTTTCCAACAAGACTTTGTTTGCTCAAATCAGATGTCATTTGCTTGTCCATCGGATCATTATTCTTGGCCCTCTTGGATGGAGCTTTTGTTGCCGAGCTTTGTTCTGCGATCCCTATGCTGAGGTGGTGCTGGTACATAGAGAGAATGAGGTTAGGCGTGATCGTATCATCACCTCTTCCTTTGAAAGGATTCGTCCTCGAATCCATTACATTACATTCGTCTTCTCTCACGATCATTGTCCTCTTAGATGTAACTTTTGTTGACGAGCCTTTATGCGAGTTGAGTAAGTTCAGCTTTGCTGGAGGCCTTGGAGTGGTGCGCGGATCCTCTTGAGTGTCTAGGACCCATACTTGAAATGGGGATGTGCACGGGTCCTTTTGATGCGTCGTGATCACATCATCCTCTCCCTCTTCAAAAGGATTCGTCCCTGAATCCAGTTCTTGAAATTCGTCCTCTCCTACATGGCAAAGGGTCAAGTTAGTAAGATATAAGGATGTGTTCATAGACCCATACTTACTTGGTAGGTCAAGGATATTGGCGTGGATGAAATGGAGGGTGATTTGGCAAAGGAAAAGGATCAAGCGATCCCTACGCCGGTGGAATAAAACCCATTGTTCCTGTTTGAAAGATGTAAGCGCTTCTTCCTTGTTATTTCCATTGGGCGCTTGAGTATTCGTGGTTTCCTCTTCTACACACTTAAAATTACTTAAAGCACATGGTGAGAGATCAAGAGAATTCAGGATGAAATCTCATATTCAACCTCAAAAATAGTAAATTCAAATGAAGCTTGTTGCGCATGACCTTTGGTAAACTTGATGTGCGAATTCTTTGATTTCCATTTAGTGTACAAAAAATGTTTCAGTAATTTAGTATGACTATCATTCAGAATGCTCATAAGAATGTCATGTAATTGAGTATCATGTTGAAAGAAGACGTGATCAAATTTTTCTTTTAGAGCATAAAAAGCTTTAGTAATTTGAAGGAGATCACGCGTCGTTATCCCAGGTATTTGTAACACAAGTAATTTTTCAGTTTTGGTCTTACAAAATTGGTTAGGTCCTATCAGAATTTATCATGTTCAATGAAATGTAAATAGGGATCCTTTGGACATGGAGTGCGTTCTCCTAATTCTTTACCATGTTCATATGAGGTTTTCAAAGGTTTAAAATCAAAGAATTTATCATTCTGATTGAGTGAGAACACATACCTCTTGGTGAGCAACATTAAGAACAACGTCTGCTCTTGTTTGTTTTGGATTGAAAGTGTAGGGAGGAGTGTCATCCATTTTCTCATGACCTTGCCGTTTCGAGCACCATTGTTGAACAATTACGCTCCCTATACCTCCTAGGATGGATGGTTTGAAACCACTTTTGTTCCTTGTAACATTTGGGCGCGTATAGTCTTGACAACCCTTCGAAATTGCCTGTAAGAAAGACACACAAGCAGTAGGGGAAGAAGTGTCAAGGTTAGAATGAACTAATTGACCCTCATTGCTCAAAGGCACGCTCATTGGGTCAATAGCTCCCACAATTTCTGTTTGTTTCTTTCCCTCACCTGTCTTCTCTCAAGTTCTCTATTTGCTCACTCCTCTCATGTGTGTGTATCTCTCCTCGCATGCTTACTTTTTTCATGCGGGCTGTTTTGCTCACTATCTCTCGACCCATGCTTACTTCTTTCATGGGGGTTGTTTTGTGGTAAGGACAAAAGAGATTGTCCTTTAGTCTTTTTCTCTTCATCAAGATGGATCAAGTGAAATGAGATGGCCCTGGAAGGTTTAGCAATGAAGAGATTCAGTTTAAGTACCAAAAGAGGTTTTGTTGTTTTGACTACACCTCCATTGTTGGCAATCAAGGTGATAATCTTACTTAGTATTTCGGCACGGAAATGGAAAGGAGTTTCTTCTAGGCATTTGGCCTCAATTTTGGAAAGATTGTTCAAACTCTTTGTCACCAAAGTTATGGCTGAAAGTGAAAGGTCTCCTTCTTCACACCCTTCGGACCTTTCTTTTGTTTCATTCTCAAGTTCCAACAATGGATTGTTAGAATTGAGTTCAAACAAAAGGCTGTCGGAAACTTGAAATTGATTTGGTTCAACGGGCTCACTCAACTCATTCTCAAGGGTGTGGTTGCACTCACTCTCATTGGCATGCTTGCTATTTTCATGCGTGTATTTTTCTCATCTCTTACTTTCTTCTCTCGTTCACAATCACTCTCTTGTTGCACTTCATGTACAACCTCACCATTTTTCACTCATCATTGCTGTATTTTCGGTCACACTCTCTTCAATCAAATTATATTTTTCAGTTACAATTGGTTCAAAATATTGAGAGGGTGATGGCTGTTTTTGGTGAGTGCAAATCTCCTTGGTGTGCTTGGTTCGGCTTGTGCTCTATGGTAATGGAAGTAGAAACCTTCATGTTACTCGGACAACGATGGATGGAGCTACTGTTTTGCTTCATCAAGGATTCTTGTTCTTCAACTCCACAAGCATGGAGCATCATGGATTGCAAGCTTGTAAACTCATAGAGTTCAAGTTGTCTTCTAATCGTTCTATTTAACCCACTTTCAAATAAATCCATGATCATGCCCTCCTCTTCTTGAAGATAAGTCTTAATGAGTAAATCATTAAACTCATGATAATATTCTATCACGGTTTTGGTTCCTTGTTGAAGGGAGGACAACTCGTCTTCTAAGAATTCTTGATAATATGATGATACAAAACATTGTCTCATGACATGTCTCATTTCAGCCCAAGTTGCATTGGATCTTCTCTTCTTGCTCTTTCACAACAAATGTGGTACCACCAAATCTCGGTATTTCTCATCAAATGTCATTTGAGCAAGCTCAATTTTCTGTGCTTCGGAAAAATTATGACATTCAATGGCCTTCACAACGTGGTATTCCCATTGGATAAATTCAGCCGGTTCAAAAGATGCTCTACAAGTAGGAATTTTTACTTTAAAAGGATCAAAGTTGGTGCAGCTATTAGTAGAGGAGCCATAGCCAAGGTCTTGTTCGAAGAGACCTAGGGCATAGCTTGATTGACAAGAATTTAGTGAAGTCATTGTACCTACAAAATTAACAAACTATATATATGTATAAACGTTAGTTAAAACAAATCGCTCCTCACGTGTTTGCTCTCGTGTTTGAAACTCTCGTAGAGATTGTCCTCACTTATACACTCAAGCCTCACAAGATTGTTCCGTTTTCCTTTTGTCCAAATAATGTCCTCAAACGGTGTCCTTTCTGTTTGTTCAATTATCGTTTTGGAGTTCATTCAAATTTAGAATTCAAGGATTGAAAAAGCTGAACGAAAATAAGAAAAGGATGGTATAACCAACCTTTGGACAGAAAAGTAATAAGGTCGGCAAAGCCTCCTTTGAGCAAGAAAGTAAAGTACAAGAAAGTAAATTACTTGAAGTAAATTGCTGAAATTTAATAGCTGAAAGGAAATGACCTTGAATTGTAAAGAATGGGTGTAAAAAAAGGTAGAACCAACCCTAGGACATAAAAGTAACAAGGGCGACAAGGCCTCCCTTGGAGCTTGAATGTAAATGACTTGAATGGAAATAACGGAATTGAAAAGAGCTTGGAAGTAAATAACGGAAATGAAATGACTAGGTAACAAGGGCGACAAGGCCTCCCTTGGAGCTTGAATGTAATGACTTGAATGGAAATAACGGAATTGAAAAGAGCTTGGAAGTAAATAACGGAAATGAAATGACTAAGTAACAAGGGCGACAAGGCCTCCCTTGGAGCTTGAATGTAAATGACTTGAATTTAAAGGTTGCAACCGCCCATGTAGGGGGTATAGAAAATAACTAACGAATAATGGGAACAACACTTGATATTTTCACACAGTTTTTCGTTTTTGCTTTCTCCTTTTTTTTTTTTTTTTTTTTTTTTTTTTTTTTATAATTTTCTCTTTTCTTTTTGTGTTGTTTTAGAGAACAATTGTATTTCTGAATTTTGTGGTAAGCAAGTGTTGTTTGGATGTGGGTGTTCTGATTTTTGGAAGAGTAATGGAAAGATGGTAAATCTTGCACATGGATGTCTTTTAGCAAAGTGGATGAGGGTGTAAGAGAATATTGAGACAAGAATAAGTGGGTGTAGGAGGATGTTCTATTTTTGAACAGAGACAAAATGGGAATGAGTTGGTAAGTAATACTTAATGGGGAAACAAGCTTTTGGCTAGAAGTGGACAGATGGGAAGATTGTAACCAGATTTTAGTTACCTCTTTCAAAGAAGAACAAGGAAGAACACCACCCAAACTTCAGATTTCAAGAACAACTCAAAGCGGCTAGAGCTCCGCTACCACTTGATAAGATCCAACCTCCTTTATGAGGGAAGTTTGAATCTATGTTGAAAGGAGGATCTAGCTTGGAGTTGTGACACAATGTAGATTGGAAGATGGAAGGAAATATGATGGAAGATGGAGTATAAGTGCAGCGGAATTAGAAGATATGAGAAAGGATGAATGGAAAGGTTTGTGTTTGGATTGGAGTTGGATGGATTGATGATGGTACACTTGATTGAACTCAGATTGAAAGCACAAAGGAACACTTGTTTATTACTTGAGAACACACTTGAATTACAGAAATGGAACAATCTTTAAATCACTCAAATACACACTTGGATCAAGTCTTGGTGATAGGCTAGAGGAGGAACTCTCTCTAGCTTTTCACTTGGCAATAATCTGAATAATAACTCTAGCTTAATGTCCTATATATAGGAAAGAAATACAATAAAATATCACAAGTGGGGAAGCATGGATGATAAGTAATTTCCCCTCCAAAGCAGTGGCAAAACGCTATGGCGTTTTGGCAAAACGCTATGGCGTTTTGGCAAAACGCTATAGCGTTTTGCTACTGGAAAGTTCATACTTTCATCTGGCTCGCTGAAACTGCGAGCTAAAATGTCGACGCCCATAACTTTCGATCCACCCATCCGATTGGCCTGAAACTTGTCCCAAATGAAAGCTAACATCTTGAAGTTTCCAACAAGACTTTGTTTGCTCAAATCAGATGTCATTTGCTTGTCCATCGGATCATTATTCTTGGCCCTCTTGGATGGAGCTTTTGTTGCCGAGCTTTGTTCTGCGATCCCTATGCTGAGGTGGTGCTGGTACATAGAGAGAATGAGGTTAGGCGTGATCGTATCAGACATGAAAGAATTGAAAAACCAGGGCAGATTGCCGCCCCAGACTGAGGCCAACCCAAAGCACAATGTGTGTGCTATGACTCTTCGCAGTGGCTACGTCTTGCCCCGTCCAGAGCATCTAGGGCCTCGACGTCGAAAAATCCTTCCCAGAGCATCTAGGCCTCAACGTCGAAAAGTCTCCTGAATCTGAAATCTTGCCCAAGAAAATACCCAAAGCCAAGTTTATTGGGCCTAAACTTCCAGAAGTGATGGAGGACCGCATTAGATCTCCACGAGGGATGGCTCCACGAGGTGACACGAGCCCACAAGAATTTACCCAAGAGTATATACACAAGATCCTCGAGCCGCCTTTTCCTCAAAGGCTCGTCAAGACCAAGAAGAAGGAAGAATATCAAGAAATCCTTGATATGTTCAGCAAAGTCCTCGTCAATATCCCACTTCTCCAGGCCATCAAAAATGTGCCCCGCTATGCCAAGTTCCTGAAAACGCTTTGCACTAACAAATGCAACTTGGCCGGGGTAAACAAGATAAGTGTGGGGGCAAATTTCTCTGCCATTATCCAACAGAAGATCCCTCAAAGTGCGAAGACCAAGGCATGTTTGTCCCTCCCCTGCACGATAGGGACAGTCAGTATTGGCAAGGCCATGTGTGATCTAGGGGCTGGCATTAATGTCATGCCCCTTGACGATTTTCAACCGTCTTGGCCTAGGACCCCTCGAGCCAACCCCGCTTGTCATCCAATTGCCGATCGTTCCGTAATTCACCCCGAAGGTGTAATTAAGGACGTCTTGGTCCAAGTAGGTGACTTCCTATTTCCCGCAGACTTCTATGTCATTGCCATGGAGAATGAAGAATCAGCTAAAGCCACAGATGTTCTTCTAGGGGCGACCATTTTTGGCTACAGCCAGGGCCAAGATAGACGTTCATGACGCATCTATCTCTCTTGAGTTTGATGGAGAAATCATTAAGTTCAACATGATGGAAGCCGTGCAATATCCTTCTAATCTTGCTTGTGTTAATTTTGCTGATACGATCGATCCTTTGGTTGACAAAGTTACTGACTTGAATTCTATTGAACCTTTCAGTCTGCCCTCGACAGAAGCGTCACGCCAGCAAGATTGGACGTCTTGGCCTCGACAATTAAGACTCCACCAGAATTGCATGAAGTCGCTGCCGCGTTAGAAGAGCACTCAAATGTTGACGTTGTAGACCTTATTGTTACACAAGTTTCCAATCTTGACGCGGACGACTCTATCCAGCTTGCCCTAGATAGAACTATTACACCCGTCGCACTGGACCCCTTGGTCTTGACACTTATGACTTCAGAGCACTCAATTGTTGATAGT